>CAWUFW010010874.1:215000-275000 GCA_963921515.1 Calotriton arnoldi | reverse complement strand
TTTAACGAGTGGTCGCCTCCAGAAGATCTTCGTGCCAAAGCCTGCAATGTTTGTTCTGATCGGAGCTTCCCCATTGAAACCACCAGGGCTCCCGAAGTCTATCCAGCACCCTGCACCCGGCTGCCGCTGTGGGTGCACCTTGTGTGCTATCTTGGATCCCTTTGGGAATCCACTGGACTCTGTGCACACTATACCTTAGTTTGGTATAGTATATAGAGAGCCAGCTTCCTACACTATGCCATAGGCAGTGGATTGTAGGCATGGCACACAGATGTGGGCCATGACGGCTCTTCAATTTGCTCTGCAACCAAACACACAGCCTCCAAGGGTAGTGTGTGTGTGTGTTATGGTACAGGGCCTATAAGGGTGGCACAATATGTGCTGCAGTCCTTAGAGGCCTTCCCTGGTCACAGTGCCCTCGGTACCCATGGTACCTTTTACTAGGGACTTACATGTGGTCAGAGAGCTGCCAATTGGGGTTGCAACAGTACAGATTTAGGGAAAGAACATGGGCCCTGGGTTCCTGGTTGGCAGGAACCCAGGGCACACTTAGTCAAAGGGCATCAACATCAGGCAAAAAGCGGGGGGCAACCATACAAAAAGGGGCACTTTCCTACACCCCTCTCCCCCAACAAAAGAGGATGAGACCAACCTTTCCCTAGAGAGTCTTCACTGTCTAAGTGGAAGAAACTGGAAAGTAAATCTGTATTGGCATGGGCAGTCCCAGGTATATGTTCCACTATAAAAAGTCCATTCCCTGTAGGGAGATGGACCACCTCAAAAGTTTGCGATTTTCAATTTTCATTTGCATTAGCCATTTGAGAGGTCCGAGGTCAGTTTGAACAGTGAAGTGAGTACCAAACAACTATGGTCTCAAATTTTCCAGGGACCAAACCACAGCAAAGGCCTCCCTCTCAATGGCACTCAAACGCTGCTCCCTGGGGAGTAACCTTCTGCTTATAAAAGCAACAGGCTGGTCTTGGCCATCATCATTGGTCTGGGCTAGGACCGCCCCTATCCCTAGCTCAGAGGCATCAGTCTGCACGATGAACTTCTTGTTGTAGTCTAGAGCTTTGAGAATTGGTGCTGAGCACATTGCCTCTTTCAGGGTGTCAAAAGCCTTTGGACAGCTAACTGTCCAGTTTATCTTCTTGGAGGCGAGTTCTGTGAGGGGTGTCACCATGGAGCCATACCCTTTCACAAACGTCCTGTAGTACCCAGTCAAGCCAAGGAATGCCCCGACTTGGGTTTGGGTTGTTGGAGCCTCCCAGTCCAGAATAGCCTGGATCTTGGGCTGTAGGGGTTGCACTTGGCCACCACCAACAAGGTGGCCCAAGTATAAAACTGTGCCCTGCCCTATCTGGCATTTGGATGCCTTGACAGTTAGGCCTGCAGTTTGCAGGGCCTGTAAAAACCTCCCTAGGTGGACCAGGAGATGCCAAAGACAGCAATATCATCAAGCTATGCTGCACTAAAGGCCTCAAATCCAGCAAGGTCTTGATTCACCAACCTTTGGAAGGTGGCAGGGGCATTCTTTAAACCAAAGGGCATAACAGTAAACTGATAATGCCCATCAGGTGTTGAGAATGCAGTTTTCTCTTTGGCTCCTGGGGCCATGCCAAATTGCCAGGACCCTGCAGTTAAGTCAAAGGTACTAAGGAATTTGGCTACACCCAATTTATCTATCAGCTAATCAGCCCTGGGTATGGGGTGAGCATCCGTCTTAGTAACAGAGTTGAGACCTCTGTAGTCCACACAAAACCTAATTTCTCTCTTTCCACCCTGTGGATGAGGTTTGGCAGACCACTGGGCTGGCCCAGGAGCTCTCTGATGGTTCAATAACCCCTAACTCCAGCATTTTGCTGACTTCAGCTTTGATGCTCTCTTTTACTTGATCAGACTGCCGATAGATTTTGTTTTTGACAGGGACACTGTCCATTGTGTCCACATCATGGGTACACCAGTGTGTCTGACCAGGGGTTAAGGAGAAGAGCGGAGCATAATGCTGTAAGACCAGACTACAGTCAACCTGCTGCTGTCTGAATAGACAACTTCATCCACTGACCCATCTTTGGGGCTATAAGAGAGGGGGTCAGGGAGAGGTTCACTCTCTGTCTCCTGATCCTCATCAGTAACTATCAGCATGGTTATGTCAGCCCTGTCATGGAAAAGCTTGAAGCTGTTCACATGGATCACCCTTTAGGGTGTCCTGCTTGTGCCCAGGTCCACCAAGTAGGTGACCTCACTTTTCTTTTCCAAGATGGGTAAGGTCCACTCCATTTTTCCTGGAGGGCCCTTGGTGCCACAGGCTCCAAAACCCACACCTTATACCCTGGTTGGTACTCCACCACTGCAACTTTTTGGTCATACTTCTGCTTCTGGAACTCCTGGCTGGCCTCAAGATTCGTGGAAGCTTTTACTGTGTACTCTGCCGTTCTGGACCTTATGCCTAGTACATAGTCCACAATATCCTGTTTGGGTTCTTGGAGAGGCTTCGCCTGACCCTCTTTAACCAGATAAAGTGGTCCCCTAACAGGAAGGCCAAACAGAAGTTTAAAGAGGGAAAACCCTCCTCCCTTCTGATGCCCCTCCCTGTAGGCGAAAAGGAAGCATGACAAAAGGACAACCCATCTCATTTTGAGTTTTTCAGGGAGTCCCATGATCATGCCTTTCAATGTCTTGTTGAACCTTTCAACAAGACCATTGGTTTGTGGATGATAGGCTGTAGTAAACTTGTACTACACTCCACACTCATTCCAAGTGTTTGAGGTATGCAGACATGAAGTTTGACCCTCTGGCTGACACCACCTCATTAGGAAACCCTACCCTGGTGAAGACACCAATGAGGGCCTTGGCTACTACAGGAGCTGTAGAAGTCCTAAGGGGAATTGTTTCAGCATACCTGGTAGTAATGATCCTCTACCACCAGTATAAATGTGTTTCCTGAGGCTGTGGGAGGTTCAGGTGGGCCCACTATGTCCACACCTACCTTTCAAAGGGAACCCAAACCACGGGTAGTGGAATTAAGGGGACATTGGGTGCCCACCTGTCTCTCCACTGGCTTGGCAGGTGACACAGTAGCTGACAAACTCATTACTTTCTGGGACATCTGGTGCCAGTAGAAATAGCTAATTAACCAGTCCCAAGTTTTGATCTGGCCAAGATGCCCAGCTAGGGGGACGTCATGAGCCAATGTGAGTAAAAACTCTGTACATCTGAGGCACTACCACTCTCCTAGTGGCACCAGAGTTTGGGTCTCTGGCCTCAGTATACAGTTGTCTCTCCTCCCAATAGGCTTGGTGGGATCCACTAACATCTCCCTTTTCCTGTGCAGCAGCTTGCTGGCTCAGGCTTTCAAGAGTTGGACAGGTCTGCTGTCCAAGGCACAGCTGTTCCCTAGTGGGTCGCCCTGTGCCTAAGAGCTCAACCTGGTAAGGGTCAAGTCCCATGGGCTCAGTTCCCTCTGGGCCTGACCAGTCCTCTCCCTGGGTAGAGGGGTCCTGAATCTCTTGCTCTCCAGAAGCTGGGTCCCCAGGCTTCTTGCCTTTTCTTTTGGAAGGTTGGGCCATTCTTCCAGGCTCCAACACTTCTTTTTCACCCTGGGCTCGGCTCTGGCTCTAGTCTTGACACACTCAATCTCAGATATGTCCATCATTACTGCATGGGTTTTCAAGTCTACCTCAGCCCATGCTGAGGTCTCCAGGTTGTTTCCAAGCAGACAGGCAGCTGGATGTTTTGGAGAACCCACTACCCGTTTCAGGCCAGCAACACCCCCCCCCCCCCCCAAAGTCCCAAGTCTACTGTTACCATAGCCTTAGCATGGTTGGTAGTAACACTGTCAACGTTGGTGAATGGATATGACTTTCCAATCAGGTATTGCTCAGGGGAAACCAGTCTCTCTCTCACGATGGTGAAACTGGCACCTGTATCCCTCAGTGCTTCTATTCTAGTCCCATTGATCCAGGGGTACTGTAAATACTTTTTCAAGTTGGGTGGCCATACAGCTAAAGAGGCAAACTTAACTTTCCCTTCTGTTGGCGGGAGGTTTTGATTCCGCCATGCAGGGAGGCAGGTTGAGTTTGGTATGTTTGGGGGGTTGGGATCCTGTGCACAACGTCTCTCCGCTATGCACCACAATCAGAGTGATGTTCAGAGCTCCTTTATTTGCGCAGGATGGGGAGGGAGGGGATGTGTTATTCAGTTTTGTTTCATGTTAGACAGGTATGACAAGTATGACACTATTCGAGAGATGGCAACCATTATACTAATGTTTTTGGTATCTTTACCCAAGGGGGGAGGGGGTGGTCCACTGGTATGATTCCCCTCAGGGACATTCATGGGGGGTGTCACCCGCGACTGAACAACCATACCCTAAGTTATGACGGGCAGTGTATCTAGACAAGGGCTCAAATTGTTGTCGTGGAATGTGAATGGGCTAGGGGATAAGATCAAACGGGGTATAGTGCTCCAATTCTTGAAACGGCACTCCCCCGATGTAGTCCTTTTACAGGAAACACACTTGCTTGGGAATGCCTGTCAGGCCATGTCGAGATGGCGCACTCAGCATTTGGGTCCGGCTCCCGGGGAGTGGGTATCATGGTACGAAAATCGTTCCCCATGACAATTGACCTTGTCCGTACAGATAGCCTTGGTAGATTCGTTGCCACTTCTGGGACCTGGTAGGGGAGTAAAATAAACCTTCTTTCTGTCTATGTGACGCCGGGCTTGCATACCCAGGCCTTTGCGGACCTCGGGGATCTCCTCTTAGGGTTACTGGAAGGCAGACTGTTAATCGGAGGCGACTTCAACTCCATTGTCTCGGACTCCCTTGATCGATGGCCCGAGAGGGTTCTGCCACCCTCCCGAATGCAGATCCACAGCTTCCTGGGGGCATTGGGTCTGGTGGATATATGGAGGAGATTGCATCCAGCTGAGCAACAGTACACGTTCTACTTAGGAGCACACCGCAGTATGTCCCGTATCGACTATGTCCTGACACTAGCACACCAGATTGACAGTGTTAAAGAAATACAACTTCTAGCCAGGGGAATTTCCGATCATTCACCAATCCGGTGTCGTCTGGAGGTGGGGGAGCCCACTATAGGCCGTGTGGCCCCAATCAACCCCTGGTATCTTAACATTCCCCAGATCAGTGAAAGGATCTCTGGCGACTCCGACCTCTACTTCCAGGAGAACGAAGGGTCAGTAGAATCGTCGGTGACGCTGTGGGAGGCCTATAAGGCCGTCATTCGGGGGGTGGCCCTGGCCCAAATTGCGGGACTGCGGAAAGAGAAGCGTGCCGGCATGATCCGCTTGAAGGGGGACATTTTACATTTAGAAGGGACACTTCGGGTGCAGGACTCGGAGGAGGTCCGACAGGAGCTGCACATTAAAAGCAAGGAATACACAGATTTAGCCACTGAGGCCGCCAAATCGTATCACAAAGCCACACTCAGTAGAATCTATGACGTTGGAGACAAAGCTGGCAAATTGCTGGCTTGGTTAGATCGTAGAGACCAGGCCCACCGTGTGGTGGTTGAGATAGAGACAGACTCCGGTACCCGCCTCACAAGACATAGCTGATGCCTTCGGCCAGTATTACCAGGCCATTTATACGCCCCAAACTCCATATACGGAGGAGGAGGCATCCTCCTTTTTGCAAGATATTTCGTTGCCATCGCTCACCGAGGACGAGCGTCTTGACCTCGACCTAGACATCACTGCTACGGAGGTTAAAAAAGCTATTCATGACTTACGTGGAGGGAAAGCATCGGGCCCTAACGGTTTGCCTATTGAATTGTTTAAACTCACTGCGGGTAAATAAGCTCCCTATCTCACCAGAATGTTTCTCGAAAGTAAAGAGGTGGGGCTACTGCCCGCAGACCAGAGGCTTGCTAATATAGTAGTTATTCATAAGGAAGGCAAACCAAGTAATAAGTGCTCCTCCTATAGACCGATCTCCCTGCTTAATGGCGAAGCTAAAGTCCTGGCAAAGGTCCTTGCCTCTCGTTTGCCAAGGGTCATTGCCCGCCTGGTTCATCCAGACCAGTCGGGATTTAGGCCCGCTAGGAACACCTCCCTCAATCTGCGTAGACTCCATGGTGTGTTGTGCCGAGCCGCCACAATACGGGAAGACGCAGTAGTGGTTTCTCTTGACGCTGCGGCGGCGTTTGACACCATCGAGTGGCCTTACATGTTCACAGTACTCCATAAACTAGGTTTGGGCCCGGAATTTATCAGTTGGGTTCTGCTCCTCTACCAGCGACCATTGGCCCAAATAGTGGTCAATAACAGGAAATCCTCCACCTTCACCCTCAGCAGGGGCACCAGGCAGGGATGCCCCTTGTCCCCGCTTCTTTTTGCCCTGACCCTCGAGCCACTGGCGATGTGGGTCCATAGAGACCCCATTGTCAGGGGCCTCAAATGGACCTCTGGGTGGGAAGAACGTACATCGCTATATGCGGATGATATCTTGCTCTATTTGCAATCACCGGCTGCATCCCTAAACAGGGTCCTGAATATATTTCGGGTGTTTGGTAGCTTTGCTGGCTATAAAATAAACTGGACCAAATCAGTGCTCTATGTTCTCCACGGGGAGATGCCCCCGCTGCCTCGGGGATTTCAGCTGGTGGCAGCAACGGACGGCTTCAAGTATCTGGGGATCTGGGTCTCTAAGGACCCGTCCAGGTTCTACGAGCGCAACCTCCTCCCGCCCCCGTTACGTCTTCAGTCCGATGTCTGGCATTGGAAATCGCTCCCTCTGTCCCTCTTGGGACGAGTGGCCCTCTTTAAGATGATGTCCCTTCCCAGATTTTTATACGTTTTGCAGAACACTCCACATCACATTGACTCCTTGTACTTTAAAGAAATTGACTGTCTCCTGCGGGACCTGCTCTGGGAGGGTAAGCCCCCCAGTATTGCTACGCACAAGCTCACGCTGGGGTGGTACGATGGGGGAATTGGATTACTGGACATTAGGAAATACTATTGGGCTTCTCACCTCGCAGCAATTAACCAATGCACGTACAAACCACAGGGCGACCCTGCCTTCCAGATGGATAGATGGCTTCTGCCGGAGGGAGTTTTGAAGGGGCACTATATATGCGTTCGTTGAAACCAGCCTTGACTGGCCCCACTGGACACGCGGTACAAGTGTGGAAGGCCGCCACGAAAAGCCTGGGGTGGGAGGGAAAGATCACACAGGCCACACCACTCTGTCACAGCGAGCAATTGGGTAGACTGATTCGCTCGAAGGGCTTTGATCGTTGGGACCTTATAGGCTTATCCTAGGTGGGAGACATGTGGAAATCAGGCGATATAATCCCTTTCACTCAGTTGCAGCAGGAATACAAACTGGCGCAATCCGAAAATTTTAAGTACCTGCAAATTAGACATGCCTTGCTTGCAACACTCCCTAGAGGAGAATCACTCCCAGAGTCCTCCCCACTCGAGGACAGAGTCTTAGATGGGGACCTGCCGTAGAAGGCCATATCACTCATTTATAAAAAGCTGATCAATAACACGACGGATCCCCTGGTCCAGCTGCGGGCAAAATGGGACCGCGACGTAGCAGGTTTGGATGACGAAGAGTGGCTGGCTGCCGTGGCCTCTCCTCGAGAGGTGGCCATTTCCTCCAGGCTTCGTCTAGTACAGCTGAAGCTCCTACATAGGTCCTACCTGTCTGGTCCATTACTGGTTCGTATGGGATATAGCTCTAATGGTGGCTGTTCCAGGCAATGTGGGCAGGAGGGCACCTTTATCCACACACTCTGGGAATGCACGATTATCCAAGGGTATTGGGCGGCGGTAGTGAGACTCATGGCAGGGGTGTTGGGGCAGAAGATTGACTGTAATATAAAGCTGGCCATCCTAAACGCCTGGGGCCCGACTGACCTAACCTCCAGGGAGCAAATATGGGTAACTTTGGGGTTGATGGTGGCAAAGCGAAATATCGCGCGATTGTGGAAGGCTCAGATCCCGCCACGTTTAGGGGATTAGGGTAAGGATATGGACTGGTGCATGGTCACGGAAAAGACTATATATGAAGCTAGGGGGTGCCCCACCAAATGGACGCAGGTCTGGAAAAAGTGGAACACCCACAGGGGAGGGATCTGTGAGCCCCCGAAGACGAGGGAAGAAACTGTCGCACGAGGTCTGAGCATGTTGGAACTGTGATTACAATATTGTTGTTTTGTAATTATTTTGCTCCACGCCTCCCCTGCAGCATAACTCTATTGCCACTTTATGTGTGAACTGCCTTTTCTTATGTCATACCTTGATTTCAATAAAAAAGTTTATTATAAAAAATAAAAAAATTTTTTAAAAAAAACTCTTCTGTGACTAAAACTGCTTCAGTGTGAACCCTGATTTGCTCTGGACACAGTGTTGATACTGTCTGGAGATTGGCTACACCAGTACTAACTGGAGGAGGACTAGGGGGAGTCTTGTTAGGACAAGTAACACCTCCAGTTAAGTGTCCCAGGCCTTCCGGGGATCAAAGTTTTTCACTTTGCATTGGACTGGGATGAATTTTGGGACCCATCCCTGAGCAGATTTTTGGGTCCCTTTTGAAGACTCTTGGTTTTTGTCTTTGGGGTTCTTACCCGCTTTCCCCTGGGGAGGTTTGGTAACCCCTTTCTTTTGGTCACCCCCAGTGGCTGTTTTTGTTACCCTAATCTTGACCCAGTGGTTTGCCTGCTTTCAAAATTCTTGGGGATAAATTAGACCTAGGTCTACCAGATGTTGATGCAACTTTTCATTAGTGCAATTACTTAAAATATATTCTTTCATTAAAAAGATTGCGAAGTCCACTGAAATCATGCACATTTCCAGTTAACCATTCATCTAGTGTTTTAACTGAGTAGTCTAGGAAGTCAATCCAGGACTAGCTTTGGGTTTTGTGAGCCCCCCTGAATCTAATTCGATATGCCTCAGTTGTGAGCCCAAAGCCCTCAATCAGAGTGTTCATGAGGTCATAAGAGCCAGCATCTGCCCCAGTAAGGGTCAGGAGTCTATCTCTGCAGTTACCAGTGAACAGTTCCCAAAGGAGTGCCCCCCAGTGTGACTTCCTAACTTTTCTCATTTCACAAGCCCTCTCAAAAGCTGTGAACCATTTGGTGATGTCATCACCTTCCTCAAATTTGAGGACCATGCCTTTGGAGATTTTAGGATCATAAGAATGCTCTATCTCCTTATTTAGTATGTTGCTGCCACCATTAATAGGAGCTAGGCCCATCTCTGCTCTTTCTTTTTCTAGAGCCAGGAGTCTGGTCTCTAGGTCTAATCTTTTGGTCAACCTTACAAAAAGCATCGTATCGTCAGGTGGTCTCCTCATTGAGGCTGTGCTCAATGGTCTCAGAAGTACCCGACTCACCTGTGTGGGATCTAGGTGCTGTGAGTAGTATTCTTGGAGTCAGGGGCACAGGGGCCCTGTTCTCCCTAGGAAGTGAGGGGGGTTGAAAGTTATCCACATTTCCCTATAACTTCTTCCCCATCTGAGAGGCCCTCACCTTGCTCAGAGGGGTGGTCCTTAGCATACCCTGCTAACAGCTCCTTGAGCTTTTGTTTGGAGGGATGGGACCCCGTGACAATGTTTTTAAGTTTGCATAGAGGCCTTAACTCCCTAAATTCTAGATGGAGGTAAGGGGTGAGGTTGTGCTCCTCAACCATGTTCTCTATGCCATTTGGCATATTTTCACAAATAGTTGGGTTCTTGTTAAGAGACATTTCATTAAAAAAAAAAAAAAAAAAAAAATCACAATTTTTATCCCCAACTATGGTGAGTTTTTATTTCTCTAAAAAATTCTAAAGAGACTAAACCAAGGCCCTATCAAGACTTTTAGAGATTTGGAAAAATTGTCAATTCAAAAAATTCAGAATTCTAAAGACAATTTAGGAGTTCTGTCGTATGATCAGTTATAGACTGAGTCAGTCCAACAAATGCAAAGTTGTAGATCCCACCGCTGATCCACCAGTGTAGGAAGCTGGCTCTGTGCACACTATACCTTACTTTGGTATAGTATATACAGAGTCCAGTGGATGCCCAAAGGCTTACAGAGGTAAAAGATGAGAATACCTCACTCTCTATTTGTGGCAGTGTGGGCGAGCATTAAGGCTTTATCAGAGGATAGTGTTAAGCGTTTAGTGTACACACTCAGGCAAGAAATGACATCACACACTCAAAAACTGAATTCAGACCAATTGCACAAGTTACTAACTTGTGTAACGATATATCTGTAAGAGACAGTAGTTCGTGACAGATTCCTTACCTTAGAATATCCCCAGGCGTCAGGCTGGATCCGGAAAGTTTTTGCGTAGCAGTACCCTTGCGCGTCGGTAGGCGGCGTCGTGCGGCTCCGCGTCCGTCGTCGGCGTCGTGATCGCCGGGATGACGTCGCGGGCAGTACTTAGACGCCGCCCCTGCGCGCTGACGTCAGTTCTGTACACGACTTTCCGCGCCAGGAACGCAGAGCCATGCAAGAAGCGGACATAGGTGTCTGAAAAATACTAGGGCCCTGAAAGGGATGTCCTTAACCCTAGAAATCAGTTCGCAGAACGGGGAGGATGGGTGGGCGGTAAGGAATCTGTCACTAACTACTGTCTCTTACAGATATATCGTTACACAAGTTAGTAACTTGTGCATCTGAAAGAGACACGTTAGTGACAGATTCCTTACCTTAGAATAGATACCCCAGCAATACCAACCCCGGAGGTGGGTCTGCGAACAAAGATCAGACAAGGAAGTCCTGGAGGACAGAACGGCCAAAGAAGCCGTCCCTCCGGACCTGACTCAAGGCAGTAATGCTTTGTAAACGTGTGCAGCGAGGCCCACGTAGCTGCCTGACAGATAACCGGCAGCGGAACACCGCGGCCCAAGGCCGTGGTATCAGCCGTTGCCCTGGTGGAATGGGCACGCAGCCCAACAGGAGGCTCCTTCTTAGCCAAAGAATAGCAGGCCTTGATGCACAAGGTAACCCAGCGGGAGATGGTTCGTTTGTGCACCGCCCGACCTTTTTGGCGCCCACGTAGCCAACAAAGAGCTGGTCATCCACCCGGAAGTGTTTTGTGCGGTCGATATAGAAGGAGAGCGCACGTTTTGGGTCCAGACGGTGGAGCCTCTCTTCCTCTCTGGAAGGATGCGGAGGCGGAAAGAAGGTAGGCAAAGTGATGGTCTGCCCAATGTGGAAGGCAGTAACCACCTTTGGCAAGAAGGACGGACGCGTCCAAAGAACAACCTTGTCTGGATGAACAGACAGAAAGGGAGGTTTGCAAGATAGAGCCTGGAGCTCGCTCACCCGCCGAGCGGAGGTGATGGCCACCAGAAAGGCTGTCTTCAGAGTCAGAAGACGAAGAGGACAGTTATGTAGAGGCTCAAAGGGAGCGCACATTAAAAAGGTAAGAACCAAGTTCAAGTCCCACTGAGGCATTACAAACGGAACAGGAGGGAAGAGGTGTGTAATGCCTTTTAAGAACCTGTGAACAACAGGGGACTTGAAAAGGGAGGGCTGATCAGGGAGCCTGAGGAAGGCCGAGATAGCACAAAGATAACCCTTGATGGTACCCAGGGCAGAACCCTGTTGGGCCAGAGAAAGAAGGAACAGAAGGACCTCAGAAAGAGGGGCAGAAAGGGGATTCACAGCCTTTGCTGTGCACCATGCCACAAATTTGTTCCACCTGCAGGCGTATACCACCTTAGTGGAGGGACGCCTGGCTGCCAGAATCACATCACAAACTTCGGGAGGCAAGTCGAAAGGAATCAACTGCCGCCGCTCAATCTCCACGCAAGCAGGTGTAGACTGGACAGGTTCGGGTGGAGGACCGTCCCCTGCTGCTGCGACAGAAGATCCTCCCGAAGAGGCAGACGGATCGGGGATCTACGCTCATACTGAGTAGCTCGGGATACCAAACTCTTCGAGCCCAGTCCGGAGCCACAAGGATGACTTGGGCCCGGTCGTGCCGAATCTTCTTCAACACTCTGGGTAGAAGTGGTATAGGCGGAAAGGCGTACAACAGACCGCAACTCCACTCGCGACGAAAAGCGTCGCCGAGCGAGTGCCGCCTTGGAAATTCCAGCGCGCAGAACTGATGACATTGCGCGTTCTCTTCGGTGGCGAATAGATCTAACCAAGGCTCTCCCCATTGTAGAAAGAGTCCTTGCGCCACTTCCGAGTGAAGACGCCATTCGTGATCCATCATGCACCTGCGGCTGAGTTCGTCCGCCCTGGCGTTCAGGGAACCTGCCAGGTGTTGAACCATCAGGAACATGCCCTGATGTTCCAGCCATGTCCAGAGGCGCAGAGTCTCCTGACAGAGGGTCCACGACCCCACCCCGCCCTGTTTGTTGCAGTACCACATGGCGGTGGTGGTGTCTGTGAACACCTGCACTACCTTCCCTTTGACAGAGGGAAGGAATGCCTTGAGTGCAAGTCGGATCGCCCGGAGCTCCAGAAGGTTGATATGGAGCCGGGACTCCGCCGGAGACCAGAGGCCTCTGATCTCCGCCTCTCCCATGTGACCGCCCCATCCCAGAAGGGACGCGTCCGTCACAACTGTGTGCTCTGGCTGGGGACGGGAGAGGGATCTGCCCATGACCCATTGCCGGTTCGAGAGCCACCACTGCAACTGTTTTGCAGTCCCCTCCGAGATCTGGACGTGATCGGACAGGTTGCCCTGGTGCTGCGCCCACTGGAACTTCAGGTCCCACTGCAGAGCCCGCATATGCCATCTGGCATGATTGACCAGCAGGATGCAGGAGGCCATGAGGCCCAGCAGCCTCAGGGTCATCCGTACCGAAACCCAGGATAAAGGCTGAAAGATCGGAATCATAGCCTGAATATCCCTGACTCGCCGTTCGGGAGGATAGGCCCGAAACTGCGTCGTGTCCAGAACTGCTCCGATGAAAAGGAGCTGTGGAGAAGGAATCAGATGCGACTTCGGCACATTGATGGAGAACCCCAGCGAGTGCAGGAGTTCGGCCGTAGTCTGGAGGTGGGAGACGGCTGCCTGGGACGAGCCCGCCTTCAGCAGCCAGTCGTCGAGGTAGGGGAAGACTGAAACCCCTGCCCGGCGCAGATGAGCTGCGACCACCGCCATCACTTTCGTGAACACCCGAGGGGCGCTGGTAAGGCCAAAGGGGAGCACGGTGAACTGAAAATGCTCGTGGCCTACCGTGAACCGAAGGTAACGACGGTGGGCCAGCAGGACGGGGATGTGGAAATAGGCGTCCTGCAAGTCCAACGCTACCAACCAGTCGCCAGGGTCGAGGGCAGTCAAGACCTGAGCTAGGGTGAGCATCTTGAACTTCTCCTTCCGGAGGAAGCGATTGACGTTCCGGAGGTCCAAGATAGGACGCATGTCCTCCTTGTCCTTTTTGGGCACCAGGAAGTAGTGGGAGTAGCAACCACGTCCTACTTCTGGGGTCGGAACATGCTCGATGGCCCTCTTGGCCAAGAGGGCCGTGACTTCCTTCTGCAGAAGTACCAAGTGATCCCCTGACATGCGGTGGAATTGAGGTGGCATGGCTGGGGGTGGTCTCGAAGGGGAGGGAGTAGCCCCTTCGGACAATGTCCAAGACCCACCTGTCCGAGGTGATGGGACGCCAGTGGTGAAGGTGATGGCGGACCCTGCCCCCTACTGGCGTGCTGTGCACCTGAAAGGAGGGACTAGGAGGGCTTGGAGGCCGCGGACGGGTTGGAGGTGGTGGCCTGACCCGCACGCTGGTTGCCCGAACCGCCACGGCGGTATCCACGTCCTCGGCCACGCGAAGACGCCTGCTGCGCGGGCCGGTGGCTGGGCTGCTGACGTGACTGGGCGCCCCTTCCGTGGCCACGATAGGGGCGAAAAGCAGAAGGTAGCGGAGGGCGTGTAGCAGAAAGGCCCAGGGACTTGGCAGTAGCCCGTGAGTCCTTACAACGCTCCAACGCATGGTCTGCTTTGGAACCAAAAAGACCGACTCCATCAAAGGGCATGTCCATGAGTGTATTCTGGACATCACCCGAAAACCAGTGGTACTCAGCCAGGCGTGGCGACGCAGCGCCACCGTCGTTGCAATAGATCTGCCCAGCGAGTCGGCGGTATCAAGGCCACAACGTATGGTGTATTTGGCCGCATCCCTTCCTTCCGCAATGGCGCGGGTAAGCAGTGTCTGGACCTCCTCAGAACACTGGGGCAAAACAGTCGCCACCGAATCCCACAAGGAGTGGGTATATCGGCCCAAAAGACAAGCGGTGTTGATGGACCGCAAGCCAGCACTGGAGGAAGAAAAACCCTTCTTCCCAAATTGATCCAGGCGTTTGGATTCCCTATCCGGAGGGGCGGTAGGGAAGGCGGTTTGGGAAGCCGAGGCTTGGACAACCAAGCTCTCAGGAGTGGGGTGGACAGAGAGAAACAAGGGGTTGCCCGGAGATGTAAGGCTCCAGCTGCCCTACGCAACACCGTTGCAAAATTGGCTCCCTCCTCCGTAGCCACGGGAGGAGACAGCATGCCAGTGTCAGGGGAAGTATCTAGACCACTGGCATCCCCTAGTTCCTCTGCCCAGTCCTCATCATACTGACACTGTTGTGCCAGAGGGTCCTCAGACCCCTCCTGGTCCTCCTCCGGTTCAAAATAAGGAGGAGGAGGGACATTTGGGACCCAAGGTCTCATCGGCGCCGGAACCGGCGTCGAGCGACGCCGGTCCGGCTCCATGTCCGGAGCCGGAGAGACATGGGGACGACGCCGCCCGGAGCCCCGGGCGGCGTCAGGAACGGCACCGGAGACATCGGTGCCGGCGGAGGGCGTGGTCAGGTCGACCGGCGTCGATGGGGGTTGCGGTACCACCGGAGCCGGGATCGAGGCCGAGGCCGAAGCCGGGACCGAGGCTGGAGGCACGGCCGACGCCGGGACCGGAGTCGTCGGCGACGCCGGGGCAACCCCATCAGGGCCCGCGGGGCCCGAAGGCGCACCGGAGGGACCTTGAGGCCCGAAGAGGCGGGCCATGGCCGACAGGAATTCCTGTACTTGGGCCGGATCCGCCCCCGAACCCGGGAAGGACGGGTATTGCGGGGCGACTCCACAGGCATGTCCGGGGCCGGCGGGGACGGTGCCGGGAGGGGCCTCAGCCGAGTCGCGAGACCGGCGAGGCGAAGTCCTAGAGCGATGATGCTTTTGGACTTCTTGTGTTTAGACTTACCGGACGACGAAGACTTGGATCCCGACGACCGGCGAGTTCTCCGCGACCGACCCCTCGACCTCTCACGTGACCGGGGCTTGGTGTGGCGCGGAGCCGACTGCCGGGCCTCGAGGAGCTTTCGAGACCGCTCTCGCAAAGCTTTCGGGTTTAGGGACCGGCAGTCGGAACACGACTTCGTGTCGTGGTCTCGCCCGAGGCAGAAGAGACACTGCAGATGCGGGTCTGTGATGGACATCATCCGAGCACAGGCGTCGCAACGTTTAAAGCCGGGCATCCCTACGACACCTTGGTGTCGATATGAAAGAAAGTGAAAAATTCACCCAAAAAGTTAGTCAAAAAATGACTAGGGCACTGCTCTTCCCGGATCTGCGCTTGCTGGCGCGGAAAAAGAAGAACTGACGTCAGCGCGCAGGGGCGGCGTCTAAGTACTGCCCGCGACGTCATCCCGGCGATCACGACGCCGACGACGGACGCGGAGCCGCACGACGACGCCTACCGACGCGCAAGGGTACTGCTACGCAAAAACTTTCCGGATCCAGCCTGACGCCCGGGGATATTCTAAGGTAAGGAATCTGTCACTAACGTGTCTCTTTCAGATGTTTGTATAAAAAATATTTCTTTGTTGTATTTTATTTATAGAACCAAGCAGGACTTGTAAGGTAAAATAGGATAGTATTTTTCAAGACAGATTGGTAAAAAGCAAGCTGGATGAATAATGACTTTTCTTACAGGTTTGTAAAAATGTGCAAACCCAGTTTCAATTGCTGTTGGATTACTTTTGATTACTTTTCAGGATTACTTTTCCAGGATTACTTTTTCTACTCCATGATATATGCCTAGATATCAAACTGGAACATGTCCTGAATAAAAGTTAAGTCAGTTTTTGTCAAAACACAGTTTCTTAGATTTTCATACAGTATTCAACTCCACACTTAGAACTTTTTCCATAGAGAAACAGTCAATGCAGTTCTATGGGAGAAAATCAGGTTATCGATTTAAAGGCGAATAATCGGTCTTGGGAGTTGAGGGGTCTGTGGTTAGAACCAGGGTTCCCCCAGGGTCAAGGATGCACTCAAAGAGCACCCTCAGCGGCACTAGGGCGGCCGGGTGCAGAGCGCTGAGGCCCAATGTTATCCAATGGGGAATAAGGGGCCTCCGGTCGGGGGCTGCTCACGGGCACGCCACTGTGATGTGGGAGCAAAGCTCCTAGGGTTTAGCTCAGGGCAAAGGGGGATCTAAGATAGCACACAAGGTGCACCCACAGAGGCACAGGGGCGGCCGGGTGAAGGATCGAGGTCAGGAGCCCTGTTGGTTTCAACGGGGAAGCTCTGGTGAGAACAAATACTGCGGGCTCGGGCACGAAGATCTTCTGGAGGCGACCACCAGTTGGAGAGGTAAATTGGGATGTCGAGGGATGCCGGGACACAGACTGTTGGGCCACCCAAGGCCGTGGGGCATCATGTGCAGGGGTGTTTATTGGCGTTGGGTTTTCCTTACCGGCTCCAGTCTCGGTTGGGGGGGGGTGGGGTGGGGATCCTTCATATAGGGGCTGAATGAGTCATCGGGGGGCTTGAGGCAGGTCAGGGATCACAGGTCAGGATCGCTGGGGAGACCTCCTAGTGGTGTTGGGCTACTCGAACTCGGGCCCTGGGCATCGGGTGTAGTGGTGCAGACTGGCAGATTTGGCCGAAGTCCGAGTCAGCTGGGGAGCAAATCCGGTGCTCATGGGAGACAGTCTTTTTAGGGAAGGCAGGGCAGGTCCTCCCGGTTTTGGGGGGCTGCTGGCTGCAGCACACACCAGGATTCCGCTGGAGCAGGTCGAGGTTGGGACAGGCCGGTAGGGCTGGGGCCAAAGTCAGTTGGTCTCCTCCTCTTCTTCCTTCAGCACGGCTCTTCGGTCCTTCTTTCTTCTTCTCTGAGGATGCAAGGTTCGGGTTGCCCCATAATACTAAATTTAGGGGCATTTCTGCTAGGTACAAGTTGGGACCAATGGGTCCCTCCCTTGGGGTGGGTACACCCCCTATTATGCTACCCTCCAGTGGGAGGGGGGCATAAGCCTCACTCTGGTTGGCTGGGTCACATCTTCAAGATGGCGGGGACGGAGAGTTGTGCTGCGCCTCGCCTCCCCCACCGGAGGGGTGGGGTTGGCAAAGGTGGGCACACCTCTTCTCCCATCTTGGTTTTCCCACTGATTCTCCTGCTTAAAGTGGGGATCAGAACCGGTGGGGGCCAGTTGCTGGGAGCAGCAAATGGCTGGGTCAGCTCACAAAGACGGCAAGTCTTTGAAGCTTTGCCTTCGTGGACCCTGCCCATCCTGGGGAGGAGGCTTGGCACCTCTGCACAGGATGTGCTTTGTTTCAGGTCCCGGAGAGTGGAATGCTCTTGACCCAGGGGTCCAGAAACATGTCTGGGGGTGGCAGCTGGCGAGCAGCCAGTCAGCTAGGACACTAGAGTTAGGTAGTTTTTCAGGGGGCATCTCTAAGATGTCTTCTGAGTGCATCTGGCATTAAATCCCACACTGGCATCAGTGTGGGTTTAATGTGCTGACAAGTTTGATATCAAACTTCACCGATATCAGTAAAGCCACCGGTTCTGACCCCCACTTTGGGGAGGAGAATCGGCGGGAAAACCAAGCTAGGAGGAGAGGTGTGCCCATCTTTGCCAATCCCACTTCTCAGGTGGGGGAGGCGAGGCGAAGCACACCTCTCAGCCCCGCCATCTTCAAGAGGGGGGGGACCTAGCCAACAAGAGTGAGGCTTATGCCCCCCTCCCACTGGAGGGTGGCATAATAGGGGGTGTACCCACCCCAAGGTAGGGATCCATTGGTCCCAACCTGTATCTACCTGAAACGTCCATAAAATTTGTATTTAGGGGCAACCCCGAACCTTGCCTCTGCAGAAAAGAAGGAAGAAGGAAGACCGAAGAGCCGTGCTGAAGGAAGAAAAGGAGGACACTAACTGACTTGGCCCTGAACCCAGCCTTACCTCTCTGTTCAGACCTCGACCTGCTCCAGCGGAATCCCGGTGTGTCCTGCAGCCAGCACCCCCCCCAGAACCCGGAGGACCTGCCCTGCCTTCCCTAAAAAGATTTTGTCTCCGGTGAGCACTGGATTTGCTCACCAGCAGACTCTGGCCAAATCTGCGAGTGTGCACCGCTCTGCACCCAACGCCCACGGCCCGAGTTCCAGTGGCCCAACACCACAAGGAGGTCTCCCCGGCGATCCTTATCTGGTGATCCCTGACCTACCTCAAGTCATCCTACGACGCCTGCAGTCTCTCTCTGGAGGATCCCCGCAAGCGGTGCCGGTAAAGAAAACCCAACAAGACACCCCTGCACCTGACACACCACAGCCTTGGGTGGCCCAACCGACGGTGTCCCATCATCCCGCGACATCCCAACTTACCTCTTCAACCTGTGGTCGCCTCCAGAAGATCTTCGTGCCCGAGCCTGAATGTTTGTTCTGACCAGAGATTCCCCATTGAAACAAACAGGGCTCCCGACGTCGATCCTGCACCCGGCCGCCCCTGTGGGCGCTCCTTGTGTGCTATCTTGGATCTCCCTGTGCCCTGAGCTAAACCCTAGGAGCTTTGCTCCCACATCCTAGTGGCGTGCACATGAGCAGCCACCAGCCGGAGGCCCACTATCCCCCACTGAATAACATTGGGCCTCAGCACTCTTCTCCTGGCCGCCCTAGTGCCGCTAAGGGTGTTCTTTGAGTGCATCCTTGACCCTGGGGAAACCCTGGTTCTAACCCCAGAAACCCAACTCCCAAGACAGATTACTCATCTTTAAAGCGATAACCTGAATTTCTCCCATAGGACTGCGTCGACGGTTACTCTGTGGAATTGAAAATTGGATGAGAACCTAAGAAACTGTGTTTTGACAAAAACTGAATTACTTCTCCTTTATCCAGGAAATGTCCCAGTGTGATATCTAGGCATAGCACACAGTAGAAAAAGTAATCCTGAAAAGTAATCAAAAGTAATCCAAAAGTAATTACAACTGTATTCGCACATTTTTACAAACCTGTAAGAAAAGTAATTCATCCAGCTTGCTTTTTAACAATCTGTCTTGAAAAGTACAATCATATTTTACCTGTAGAAAGTGCTGCTTGATTCTATAAATACAAATATAACAAAAATATTTTTGATACAAACAAGTGGTTTGAGTTCAGGTTTTGAGTGTGTGACATCATTTCTTGCCTGAGTGTGTACAATAAATGCTTAACACTACCCTCTGATAAAGCCTTCCTGCTCGCCCACACTACCACAAATAGAGAGTAAGGTATTATCCACTTTTACCTCTGTAAGCCTTTGGGGGGCCACTGGATACACTATACCTTACTTTGTTATAGTATATACATAGCCAGCTTCCTACACTATGCCATAGGCAGTGGATTGTAGGCATGGCACACAGGGATGTGCGCTATATCGACTCTCCACTTTTCTCTGCACCAAAACATGCAGCCTGTAAGGGCAGTGTGTCAGTGTGTTAAGGTACAGGGCCTCCAAGGGTGGCACTGGCACAATATGTGCTGCAGTCCTCAGAGGCCTACCCTGGTCACAGTGCCCTTGGTACCCATGGTACCTTTTACAAGGGACTTACATGTGGCCAGAGAGTTGCCAATTGGGGTTGCAACAGTACAGTTTTACGGAAAGAACATAGGCCCCGGGTACCTGGTTGGCAGGAACCCAGGGCACACTTAGCCAAAGAGCATTAACATAAGGCAAAAAGTGGGGGGAAACCATGCAAAAAGGGGCACTTTCCACAAAAGCAAACTGCTGTCTTCCAAGGCTGGGCACCTTGGGAGATAGGCAGCCGGCCCTGGGGGTTGGCGGTCCCTCCTTTCCACTGCACAGGGCTAGCTCGGGGGCGTGGTCTTTGGGTTTGAAAACTGCCCCCGGTGGGGGTGGGGTAGTTATGCGGCCTCTGTGGCAAAAAAAACATAATAATGCTTTCTGGCCATGGCGGGGTCCGTGGGAGACCCCAGCACCAGGGCTAGGAGATAAGGATATTCCTACCCTGCCCCCTTTTCTTTGTTTTTACGTCTTTTTGGGGGACTTGGCTTAGGCAGAGTCCTAAAAAGCTGCCAACACTTCCTGGTTGAAGTATTGGCAGCCAATCAGAGGTCCGCGTCCCTGGATATATAAATTTGGTTTTCCTTTAAAAACTACTGAACGATTTTACACTAAATAACAAAAAAAAAGCACACTTAAAATCGACCAAAAGCTACCTTTCTGCTAAATTTGGTGTAATTCTGTCCAGCGGTTCGGGCTGTAGTCATGTCTAAAATCTCTATGGCAGCGTAGGAGTCTGACCACTTCCTTCAATGTGTACAAATCCACACAGAATTTTGCCAAAAAGGTTCAGACACCACGAGTTGTGTTTGACACTTTAATTACTTATCACAGAGTCTGCAGTGATGCGCTTCGGCTGTATCCACAGCCTTGTTCACACAAACGAGCGCCTTACTGTACTCAGTATTTAAAGTGTTCAAGTGCAGGTAAAATCATAAACTTAAAAAACAAACTTATCCCTCACCATTGAACTATAGCAAATGTTATTTCTTTTTATTTATTTTTTACATTTTCAAATCCTTTTCCAAATCAAAAATGTCAATTTCTTTTTGAATACTATTACATTAAAAAGAAAAACATTCACTTTACTTATTAGATTCAAAAGAAAAACAGCCTTGTTAGCCATACTAAACTAAGTCTAATTCTGCACCAATTTCTGTCACTTTTGCTTCAATGGACAAGTGTCCCTTAAAACTTTTAGGTTTAAACCGCACTTTCTTTTCATACAGTATGTATTGGACAAATGTCCCTTTATTACATCTTACATAATTTTTGGTTTACTACCATCAACCCAATTGTTTGATGCACAAAATCAAATAACTCATGATTATATCCTGTTGCAATGCTCAAGCTTTAGACTACTATTTCTTAATAATTACTTCAATATTCTCATTGTAAGCGACTAGATTTAGAAAAATTCTCAGACTTCTGCTTTCTCTCCATTACACCAGATGCTCGCTCCTAGTGATTAGTTAGTGCTGCTATTGACCTGTGCCTACCCTAAAGATATGAGTGTAAATTCTCTTCTGCATTTAATCAACCTGGAATTTTTGTATTGAGTTCAATTATGTAATAGGACTTCAGTCTACTCAACTGCTGTTCTCTTCCATCTCCTACCCTGATGTTTCTAGGGACTGCATTAATCACATAGTATGTCAGTACTCTGTTACTATTGTGTACCTCTTGAAAATGCCTGGCCACAGGATAAGTTTTGTCTTTATTGCTAATAGCGCTCACATGTTTCAGCAACCTCTTGTGTACTTGCACAGTGGTGCTACCAACATACATCAATTCACACGAACATGTCAACACGTAAATGACATTCACTTTTGCAATAAAAATACTTTGATTTTATGGGGGCCTCTTATCAAATGGGGAGAAGAATTCAGTTCTATTGACCCCATAGTTGCAAGCTTTGCATTTACTGCATTTCAGAAAGCTTCACTCCTCTGTAGTCTATTTGTACTACATATCATCTCCGGACTGCTTTTTACCAGTATGTCTTATACTTATTTTGTTCTCCTAGAAGTGAACCTTGGTTTCCTTGGGAAGAGTTGCTCTAGCACCTGGTCGTTAGTTATCAAATGCCAGTATCCTGCCGATTGTACCTTCCTCCTTACAGAAGGTGGTTACCAGCCTAAACTCTGGATCCTGCACTTTCTATAGTGCCTCTCCAGCTAATAAAAGGTACCACGCTTTTAACAATGATGCGTTCGTGTCTGTATAGTAAAAATGTTCTATTTGAGACAATGAGTACTACGAGCAAATACGTGGTACTGCGATGGGCACCTGCTTTGCCCCAGTTATACTAATTTGCATATGGGCTGGTGGGAGGAGCAGGTGCTCCATGAACACTACACTAATATTTGGGGAAAGCATGTTGTTCTCTGGCACGTTATATAGATGACCTCATTATTATTCTGCTACCCGGATGCGAGTGCTGGTAGCTGCATTCTTTTATCTTTAATGAACTTTCAAACTTATTTTATTTTGTCACTTCAATTTTGGCGTCCACCATCTTAGAACAGTAAAGTAAAACAAGAAAATATCATGGCCACTGCTTCATGATGCATACGTGTGCGTATTCGTATGATGCATGTGCACGTAAAAGTAATCATGCTACAGCATTTTTTTGCTGATGCTGTTCCACATTAGCAACAACAAAGTGATGAATGAAATGCTTGAATTAATCTCAGCTATTCAGCCACTAGGCCCCCTCCAGAACGGACCACAAGCAACCCCAAAATGGTTTCAACCTACTTCGGTCTCATCAGTGAAGTATAGCTCGAGTCCTATGGCACACTGACCTCGGGCACCAATGTCTGGGCATACCAGTCGCACTTAGGGCATGAACTGCACAGGCAAGGTGATGGATGGGAATGCTTTAATTAGTCTCAGCCATTGACAGTCGCTCAGGCGGCATTCCAGCCAATAGTTTTTCACCCACCATGCCACTCTAGACAAAGGCTTGCCTTATGCAAATCAGTACAGACCCTGCTCCGCATGGTAACAGTCTGTCCCAAACTGCCAGGAAAGGACTCTACAAAACGGACAACAAGCAACTCCAAACCGGTTTCAACCTACTTAGATCTCATCATGGAGGTATAGCTCGAGTCCTATGGAACACTGAGAACGGGACCCACGTCAGGGTATGCCCATCACATGTTGGCTGTGTCCAAACTAAGGTAGCACAGTTTGCAAAAGAACGATTGACTGGGATGACGCCAGAGTAATTATCAGTGGCTGAGAGTATTTCATCCATCACTTTTTTTAATATACTTGAGTGTTCTATATTAGCAACATGTATTTTCTTTTTGCAAATGCAGCACAGCATAAGGGAAAACGCACTGACAAAGCCAAAAGGTCTGGTAACACCACTGAAAGATGAGACCTAATGGCTTTGCCACTGGTTGTATTGATTGTATTTCTAACAATAACTCTCTCACTTTTCTTTTGTTTTCCAAGCAGTTGTCTAGCCATTTCTTTTCAACAGAACTCTATTACACGGTCAACTACATCTGGCAAAACCAGCTCCAGTAATGGCTGTACTCTAATTGTCATGTCCAAAATAATTGTTTCACCATCTCAAATCAGTTTGTTTTCTTTATGCAGAACAATGAAGGAGATGTGGCCTAATGCCTAGAGCAGCTAAAATGGGGAACCAAGCTCAAAACCTAACATCTGCTCAATATCCTATGATTCTGGGCAAATCTACCAGTAGGAAATAAATGTGTAATGTAGACTGGCTCTATTGAAGTACTCCAATGCTCTTGGACCAGGTTAGCGTACCTGTGTCATCAAATGTAATGCATACCCTTTTCTATTATAGTCTGTGGATAAATTACTGGCAATTTCTATTTTCAGGTGTTCTCTGAAAGGATGAGACTTCCGTAGGAATCAATCTTAAGCATATTCTTTATTAGACATTAGTGTGCAAAGACCGCCAGAGCTCCGAGGAGACTTTTCAAGTCAACTTGAATTCTGGTAGTTTCAAAAGCATTGCAGGTATTTTCTGAAGAGGAAGCTGCTGAGGAGGAGGGGGAGGAGGCGGCTTTTTCCGGGGAGCAGACGTTTGTGGATAGAGATATATATATATATATATTAATTAGGAAAGTGCCCTTTCTGCATGGTTGCCCCTAACTTTTTTGCCTGAAACCTGATGCAATTTGACGGAGTGTGCCCTGGGTCCCTGCCAATCAGGTTTCCAGGGTCTGCGGTCTTTCCCTAAACCTGTACTATTGTTTCCACAATTGGCACAACTCTGGCCTACCTGTAAGCCTTTTGTAGGATTTATCTATTGTACAAAGGGGCATGGTAGCCACAGAAAGGCCTCCGAGGGCTGCAGCATGTATTATGCCACCCTTAGAGACCTCTCACCACAAACAAGCACCACTGCCATTGCAGCCTGCACGCTTTGGTGCAGCTAAAAGTGAAGAGTCGACATGGCACACATCCCTGTGTGCCATGCCCGCCCAGCACAGCATGAGGCCTAGGTATGTCACCCTTAAGGTAGGGAACACTATGTCTCATGTGGGGGCCTATCTGCATGAGCAGACAGGCCCCTATAATATCTAAGGCCACTCTTAGATATTATGAGTGCTCAGTAAAGTCATCATGAGTATATGGTATGGAAACTGGTCATTACGAGTTTCCTAGCACCATAATAGCTTTACTGAATCCAGGGATGTTTGGTATCAAACATCTCAGAATAATAAACCTGCACTGATCCCAGTGTCAGATTTTTTATCCCCTGCACTTAGGGGTCCCCTCTAGAGGGGACCCCTGAACCAAACCAACCACTGGTGGGTTTCTGACTGGTGAACACCAGCCTGCCACCACAAGATAAGTTTCTGGACCCCTGGGGTGGGAGCCCTCGCTCCCTGGGCCCAGAAACAAAGCCTTTCATGGGCGGAGGTGTTCACACCTCCCCCAGGTCACGAAGAGCAATCTGTGGCAGGGGAGCTTGAAAGGCCTTGCCGCCTTTATAAAGACACCCCCAGCCTCTAATGCTATCAGGAGCAGGCCCGCATCCTGTCTCACCTCCTTTTTGGCAGGAAGGCAGGCTGGAAAAAGTAGACCACCTTAGAAGGAGTGCCGACCTCTGCCAACCCCACCCCTCCAGGTGGGGGGAGGTGAGCTGAAGCCTACTCTTCAGTGCCCGTCATCTTGCAGATGGCATGCACCCTCCAGTCAGGGATAGGGATGCTGCCCACTTCCGCATGTGGGGTGAGCACCCAAAGGGTGTAGTCTCCCCAAGCACAGTAGCCCATTGGCTACTACCTCGAGACCCCTAAAACACCCCCTAAATACAGCATTTAGGGGCAGCCCTGAACCCAGAAGCTAGATTTGACTTGATAAGAAGAAGGACCGAAGTTGTGCTGCAGAAGAAGAGGACGACGACTGCTTTGGCCTCAGCCCTACCGGCCGGTCTCCTACTTCTGAACCCCTCAAAGCTGAAACTGGCGTGTCCTCCAGACAGCAGCCTCCAAGAACCCCGGGGACCAGTCCTGTCTTTCAAACAAACTCTGATCTCCCTTGGACACCGGATTTATCCAACAGCAACCCAAGCCAGGACTCCAAACTCCACTGTAACTGTGAGTCCTCACCACTCTGCACCAGACACCCACGGCCAGAGTGGTTCAACACCCCAGCGAGGTCCCCCCCTTCCCCAGATGACCATGACCTGGGATCCAGCGTTGGACAACCTCCTCCGACCTTCTCCTTGACTTCTGCAGCCTTATCCTGTAGGGTCTCCCCGACCACAACCGGGACCGGTGAGAAAAACCTGACACGAAAAGACATTCCTGCATCCGCAGCCCCTGAACTGTGAGGTGCCCGATCGACCGTGTCCTCGTGTCCAAATACTCTTCTACTTCCTCCAGCCATTGGTGCCCTTCTTCCAGTCTTCAAGCTGCAGTCTTTTTCCACGACCGGCAAACTCCGTAGGAAAGCTTCAGGCTCCCAAAACCTCCTAAGCACTCTGCACCCGGCCTACCCTGGTGGTGTGGACTTGGTGCTGACCTGGGACCCCCTTTGCCCTCACCTTAAACCCAGAAGCTTGCCTCCCAAGACCAAGTGGCCTGCTCGTGAGCAGCCCCTAACCGAGGTGCCCAGCAGCCCCATTGGCTAACATTGGCACTCAGCACCCAGTTGCCTTAGAGCCGCTGGTGGTGCACCTTGAATGCTAGGAACAGGGTCAAGACTGATTTGCATATGGCTGGGTCCAAACTGGGGTGGTGTGGTGAGCAAAAGAATGATGGATTTAACCCAGATCCTTGTGACTGGGGGTGAATGTTTGCATTGTCCAGCATTCCGTCCATCAATTGTTTCTTTTGCACCTTGAATGCTAACCTGAATGTTGGAGAACCTTGGTTCTACCCCCCCCCAAAAAAAAACTCAGTTACCAAAACCATTTACTTACCTGTAGACCTAACACTTCGTTTTTCTCCATAGGATTGTATGGTGGGTTTTTCTCTGAATATGTTGTAAGTGATGAACGTGTTTTCTACTGCAATAAAAGTTACTTAGTGTTTTCAAAAGAGTTAACCTACTTGCTAATTCACTACACTGTCCAAACTGTGTGGTTAGTTTGTTTTGAGCAAAAGCAGAAAAGTAACTGAAAAGTAACTAAAAAGTAATCTTTAAGTAATTACCAGTATTCTGAAGAGCATACAACAAATTTTCTTGACTGCAAAGTAATTTGTATGCTCCTACAAAACCAGTACACACTGTATCTTGCTAAATGTCATTGTACTGAAAGTATTACTTACCTGCTACTAAGTAAATCTTGGTTCAAGAAATAAAAATAAATTAACAACTTTTGTAACAAACAATTGGTCTGGATTCAGTCTTTGAGTGTGTGACATCATTTCTTGCCCGAGTGTGTTCAACAAATGCTTAACACTACCCTCTGATAAACCTGACTGCTCAACCACACTAGCACAAAAGAGAGTAAGGTATTATCTACTTTAGCCTCTGCTATATCTCTGGGGAACCACTGGACTCTGTGCACACTATACCCGACTTTGGTATAATTAATACATACATTTTTTAAGGTATCTCTGGAAGGTTTATATCTTGCGCCCGTTTTGTTTAAGCTAATGTTGGTGCACTTCGTACCGAATCATCCACTAAAAAGACGGCACTAAGTTCCAATACCCGCCAGCTTTACTTTACCAAGAGTCATGGCCAAAAGGGTCATCCCAGTGGCGGCTGGCAGCAGATCAGGGGTGGCGGGCAGTGAAAACAAAAATTACACTTACCTCTTCGGGAACGCCATCTCTCCCCCGTCGTCGCTTCTCTTCCTGACGAGTCCCGGAAGCACACAGGCTCCCCTAAGCCAATCACAGCACTGCTGTCAGCAACGTCGTGATAAGTCTGACCGCCATGGATGGGCACTCAGACAGGGACTGGGAGCCTGTGCATGTTCTCCACCGAGGCTGTGCAATACAGCCTGGTGGAGAACATGCTAAGTGCGCATGACTGTTTGACCGGATCAAGACAGCTGGCCAAACCGTCATTCGCACTTATAGAGTGCCCACCACTCCTGCCCCTGCTTGAGTGCCCACCACTCCTGCCCCTGCTCGAGTGCCTATCCCCCGCCCCCTACAACTGAGCCAGTACGGAAAAATAAAATTATAATAACATTGCGTTCTTTTTATTTTCCTTTTTTACACTGCTGGAAAGCAGTGGGGCAATGTTCCTCTGCCTTAACAGAGGAACCGCCGCTGGGTCAACCAGATTTTACACTCTTTTGGCTTATATTGAGACCAGTCAGTAGAGGCATTGGAAATGTGATGACACGAATACATTTTAATTAGGAGTCAGGTGCAGCAAAGCCTAAACAGGGATTTGTTTAGCTCCTTCACGGTCATTAAAGACATGGTAGAATGAGAAAATCTCACCTGGCCTTGAGTCCAGAAAACATTTCAGCTGCATATGCAGCGGATATTCTCAGGGGAAAAAACTGCAGAAAATAGAATTTCTCATCTGAAATGAAGACAGATCATAGCTCTTTTCAGGGACTCCCTCACAAAACAAGTGCAATGTTTTGCCTATCTTTAGCACTGTGCTAAAATCTTGGGGATTCCCAAACTGGCAATGGGGAGTTGGAGAACAGGCCCTTCCTGTGCTCTGCGTCACTATTTGCATTTTATATCAACTATATGGATACTGAAAGCAGAGGATCAGAAGAACTCTTGCCCAAAGATGACCTGTTTGGTATCTTGGAATTACAGAGGATCACATGAGACTGTATTGGTCGGAAACCAAATAACACAATTTTGATGAGGCCGCTTGGTTATAAAAGCGGGTTCAGAACGGAATGGTCCGTAAGACATTTAGCAGACATCTCTGGCAGGGTGATGATGGTGGGCCTAAACACTCTGGGCACTGCATGGCATGATAAAATAGGAAAAAATGTACGTGGATGTGGCAAAAACTATTCTCTATATAATGAGGATTACTAATTCCAAGAACAAGAGGACATATAGGGCCTTATTACTAGTTGGGTGCTAATTCCGTCCATGCGTAAACCCCCGTTTAAGCATGGGACGGAATTATGAGTTTGGTTTATTTAAACCGCCCAATAATTATTGGATGCATTAAATAACCCAAACTTAGTAAAATATCTGCAGGTCAAACCTGACGAAATTTAACAGGGGAACACATACGGTATTTACCATAGCATGCGGATTTTGAAGCATTAAACAAAATCTGCATGTTATTCCCCATAAACTCGTAACAGGTGTTATTTATCGTACCGGATAAACAACCTACCCTGTGGTATCATTATTTATCAGGGGCGATAAAAAACGCCTCAACTTGTATTAAGGCCCACAGTGATCTGAGAAGAAGCCCAAGTATCCCAACAAATGTTTTCAACATGATGGATGTGAAACAAAAAGTAATGCATGAGAAATATAAAAGCAGCTATGTTATCAACTCTTAACACCAGGTTGAAGAAAGTGCATAATCGATACTTTGAAACAACAGTCTTCAGTGGTTTGCATTCAGCGTGTACAATGCTTCCAGTCTCCCAACCTTGCAAGAATGTCTACCTGGAAATCAGGGTGGACTCACTTTTTTGACTTGTAGAAGTGTTTGCCAATGTGAGATGGCAAAAGCCGCCGTATTCGGTCATCAGAAAGGAAGAGGTCGAAATTTTTCAATAGACGAAGTTTTGCTTCATAAGGTTTATATTCTTTTTTCAAGGTCTTGTATGGTATGATCTGCAAAGAATGATAAATGTAAACAAAATTTTAACTTTTACAGAATGTTGTGCAAGGTAGGACATGCACAAACACACACAGTCACCACTCCCAACAGGCAGAGCGCTCTCAACTCATTGGCAATCATTAAAGGTTCAGAATAAACAAAACTCAAATAAACTATCATTTTATCAGACAAATGAATCCACACCTTCAAGTAATGACATAAAGCAAAACTATTATTGATACAGAAATAAGGGGAGCAAAAAAGAAAGCATATGAAACTTTTATTAAAAGACATTGAGATTAGCCACTAAAAATCAATACAATAAAAACAAACCACAGTTTACATAGACTAAAATAAAAAGACTTCCTGCTGCACTATAACAATGGAAGCAGTTTCCACTCCCCGACCCACTTATGTACAGATAGGTGATAAAAACAAAGCCAGCTTCCACTTTCGCCGATTATAAGACTGCAAAGAATATTATTACAATAATTTTCTATATGCATTGTTCCAATCATAATATTCTACTGATTTTGAGTTCCTTTGAAAAGTGTTTGGCCATCTGAAGGCTGATCGGGCATGAGTGGTAGACCTCAGCACAAAAACTAAGCCCAAGGGTAGCCAAATGGGCAGAGGACGGGGCAGGCATTATTCCTCAGAACCCATGCTTTTTCAGGTCCCTGTGCATCAGCTGCAAAATGTATCTGTAGATTGTGAAGCAAGGCTGCCCAGCTTATTAATGATAAGGCTACTAACAAGGATAGATCACTAGATGGTGCCAGAGGATGGAACTGTCATGCTTTGTCTTTCTCTGAAGCATATTTATTTTAACTTAGTAACAGGTGATCTAGTCATGTCGGGCCCGATATTAACAGCTCCTCACAAAAACTTACAACATGCTCGTCTCAGCCAAGCCCAGCAACTCTCAATTCAGCCTCCCAGGCCAAGGCGGAGGAGACTAAATGATGCTGCATCTGTGGTCTGGGAGGGCTGTCTGAATACTGTGCAAGCTGCCTGAATACTGTGCAAACGTCACACTACTTCTGCTTTGATAGTAACCCATTTTAAAGACTGTACTGGATTCAGATCACAGAAGAAGCAAAGAAATACTAAATTGCATCCAGATTAAAATGTATATATCTGTAAATCCGTATTTATTTCCTGCTTTTCACTAGGACTGTCACAATCTTTTTTCAGCTCAGGTCGTTGGTACAATTTTCGAAATGTGTTTGTGCTAAAATAATACGCTGCAGCAGTGTGCAGAATCCTTGCTACACTTTAAAATAACCCAATGGCCTTAAGTCCACTCTCCCCATCGCCAACTGCGTCAGAAATTGAATATTTACCCATTTAATGCACCAGACAGACAACATCAACTGCCACCACATCCAACCCAATTGTGACAGACTGTCCCAGATAGATCTTGTTCAATGACTAAACCTTGCAACTGTTGCTGGAATATCAACATCTTAACAACTGAAGGCACTGGTATTTCGGTACCACTTACTGCTCCCATTTTAAGACCTGTCCTTGGAGCTGATTTGTTTTTTGTATTTTATTTTTCGCCTCAGGTCGTAAATGTCCCCCTTTGCACATTTCCGGAATTAAACTGGTTGTATCATTTGGTATGTTTGTGCAGATTATGGATGTTGTAATGTTAATGTCTAAATGACTGGAAACAAGGACACTGCAACCACTTTATCCCGTTGAGAGAGAGGTCTGCACCACATCCATATTCAACAAAAATCCTGCAGCAGTATCAAAAGGGCGCCGGCGGAGCAGAGATTCTTCGCATTCATTTCTCTTGGGATGCAACCACGTCTGCCAGACTGGATGTATAACCACCTCTGGGTGGTGGGCACAGCAACCTCATCAAAACTACAACACAAAGCTTCCTGAGAAGTAAGCAATATTCTACTCCATTCTCGGTTTAACAGTTATTGGACCTTCCCAATTTAGTTGGAATGAGTCCTGTCCCATACCTGCAACTCTACATTTTTTTTTTATTTTTACAATTTTATAGAGCGCTTTACAGGAGCACCAGTTGCATTACAGACAGACATTTATATATATATATATATTCACTGAAAAAACCATAGGTTTTAGGGACAGTTATAGTTACTTGGACATTGCACTCGTACAAAACCAGTGAAATTCCCCCGTTATAGTTAGTTCAGCTAACTATAACTCGCGCCCCCGCAATGCACTGCTGATGACGTCACATATTACATCATTCATGACATGGTCAGTGACATCACTGATGACATCACTGATGACATCTCAAATGACATCACTGATGACATCATCCAGTGACTGTTTCTCTAAAGTTTAAATATTTTTAATATATATAGGAAAAGACGTATTGAAGAATGAGTGGGTGTGTAAGTGTCTGTATGGATGATTTAGTAGGTGCGTGACTGACTGTATAAGTGAGTGATTTAACGTATCTTACTGATTGCATGGGTTAGTGACTAAACTGGGTGAATGTCTGTATCCGTCTGTCTGTTGCTATGTAAGTGGCTGCATGTGTTTGTGAATAGCTACATGAGTGTCTATTTGAGTTATTGAATGCTTGTGTGAGTATCTGTATGGGTGCCTGAGTGTTTGTGTGGGAGGGGTGTGTGCGACTCTGTGCATAGATGTGTGAGTGGGTGATTCACTGGGTGGATGGTTTCAAGAGTGCATCTGTGATAGACTGTATGGGTGGGTAAGTGTGTGTAAGAGTGTGTTAGTGAGTGAATGTATGTCCCAGTGGTACATGTGTGAGTAACTACATAAGTGAAAGGCAGTATATATGTGTGTTGGAGTATATAAATAGCTATAAGCGAGAGTGACTGATTGTGATAGTGGCTGTATGGATGAGTGTGTGCTTGTATCAGTGATTGTATAAGAGCGCAAGAATGTGCTAGTATTTGTATGAGTAAGTGAGCTGGTGTGTGTATAACTGTATAGGTGAGTAAATGGTAGTGTGTTTAATTATTTGCATGACTGACTAGGTGTGTGAGTACCTCTATGGATGAGTGGCGGTGTTTGAGTGTCTATATAGGAGTATGAGTGCATATGATAGTCCTGTACTGAGTGACCGTAAGTATGAGTGACTGTACGGGTGAGTGAGTGGATGTGTGTGTGTAGACCTAAGAATCAGTGAGTGGGTATGTAGTTATTGGTGTTGGAGTGTCTATGGTTTTGCGAATGGCAGTCTGTAATTTAGAGTGGGTGTATCAAAGGTTATATTAGGGTGTGAGGAGGTGCATCAGATTATCACGTGGATGATGTCATCAGTGATGTCATCAGTGATGTCACTGACCATGTCACGAGTGATGTAATATGTGACATCATCAGCAGTGCATTATGGGGCGCGAGTTATAGTTAGCTGAACTAACTATAACGGGGGAATTTCACGGGTTTTGTACGAGTGCAATGTCCAAGTAACTATAACTGTCCCTAAAACCTATGGTTTTTTCAGTGAATTTCAAAGGCTTTTTAAATGCTAATTTGTAACTATAACGTGTATGAAACCTATGGTTTTTCAGTGAATTTCAACGGTTTTTTAAATGCTAATTTGTAACTATAACGTGTCTGAAACCTATGGTTTTTTCAGTGAATTTCAAAGGTTTTTTAAATGCTAATTTCTAACTATAACGTGCCTGAAACCTACGTTTTTTTAGTGAATTTCAAAGGTTTTGTAAATGACAATTTTTAAATGTATTAATTGTTATATTAATTTTTTTCATACTGATTTACTACATTTTTAGAAACAATTTTTTTTACATATTTTATTTTTTAAATTACATTGTAATTACATTATACATTACATTACAAAAATACTTTCTCTTAATGAATTACTTTAGTTTAAATACTTTGCAGATAGGCAATAGACTTTTAAGTACAGTAGTTACAGTTGTTGCAATGGGCAACACATTTTCAAACACAATGCAACATTCAGCTCAATGTGAATTTCTAGTTAAATGCAATTAGTTACTTTATGGATTACTTTTCTAACCACAGGACTGGATCCTAGATTCAGTCCTGGTACATCTCCTGTAAACAGTTGAGTAAAAGCGTTTTGGTTACAGTCGTGATTTTTAAGGAATATTATTGTATTTTAAAAGTTGACACTTAGAAACTTTTTCTCATAGAATCACCAATGTTATCCTATGGAAGGAAATTCACTTAGCAGGTAAAAACTGTTATCGTTACTTTTTCTTACTCAGTGTTGGATCCTGGATCCAGCACTGGTGCATCTCCTGTAAACAGTTGAAAGAATGCGTTTAAGTCATACAGGCGATTTTTAAGGAATTTTTGTAGTTTGTGAAAATCAACACTTTGAAACTTTTTTGCTGAAAACCAGTCAATGTTAGCCTATGAAGGAAATTCAAGTTACCAGTAAGTACGGTTAAAATTACTTTTGAGGATCAGTACTGGGCTGAAACATGCAGCACTGAGGTCTCTCCTGATAACAGGTGAGTAAATCGGAATTCGTATTTCGGCTGATTTTAGAGGAATATTTTAAAGTTCCAAAACTCCACACTTAGAAGAATTTCCAAGTGAAACCAGTCAATGTTAGCCTATGGAAGGAAATTCAAGTTACTGGTAAGTACGGTTAAAATTACTTTTCAGGACCAGTACTGGGCTGAAAGATACAGCACTGAGGTCTCTCCTGATAACAGGTGAGTAAATCGGAATTCGTATTTCGGCTGATTTTAGAGGAATATTTGCACAATGGTGAAGGGAGGGGCGGGGCCTGAGGTTACATCTGTGCAAACGCGCCCCGTGGCGCGTTTTAAGTTGGGGGATTAAGTCCCCTTGAATCCTGAGGGTCCCTAGGGGCCAACTAGCCCACCAGGAACCTCCAATATGCGCCAGGGGCTGCGTTGCAGAGACGTGTAGAGAGGCCACACCCCTTTTACACCTCTCTGCAACGCAGCTCTGTGCGCTTTCTGGATGTACCTGTTGGGCTAGTTGGCCCCCAGGGACCCTCAGGATGAAGGGGATTTAATTCCCCATCTTAAAACGCGCCACGGGGCCTGTTTGCACACATGTCACCTGAAGCCCCGCCCCTTCCTTCACCACTGTGCAAACGCGCCCGTGGCGCGTTTTAAGTTGGGGATTAAGTCCCCTTGAATCCTGAGGGTCCCCGGAGTCCAACTAGCCCACCATATACCTCCAAGCGCCACAGAGCTGCGTTGCAGAGAGGTGTAAAGGGGTGTGGCCTCTCTACACGTCTCTGCAAGGCAGCCCCTGGCGCATACTGGAGGTTCCTGGTGGGCTAGTTGGCCCCCAGGGACTCCCAGTATTCAAGGGGAATTTGTTCCCCTCTGCAAACGCGCCAGGGCGCGTTTGCAGAGTGGTGAAGGAAGGGGCGGGGCCTGCGGGCCCGATCGTTTAAAAAAAAAAATATAATGTTTGTCCCCTGAAGGGGGCTGTGTGGCCCCCTTCCTTTTTCTCTTTTTGGGCCCTGGGGACCCCATCCCCCAGGGCCTTACCCCTCTTTTTAAATTACAAAAAAAAAAAAAACGGGAAGGGGCCGCGTGGCCCCTTCCCTGGGCCTGTATTGGCCCCGGGGACCCCATCCCCCGGGGCATGGCCTCTATATTTATTATTTTGAGGGGGCAGCGTGGCCCCCTCCTCTGGCCATTTTAAGGCCCCGGGACCCCATCCCCGGGGCCGGCCTTTCCATTTTGTTTTTTAATTTTTTTTCTCTTTTTTTGGGGAGGGGGCCGCGTGGCCCCCTCCCGAGCCACTACTTGCCCCGGGGACCCCATCCCCCGGGGCTGGCCCTCTCCGTTGGGGACTGTGGGGGGTCCCCAATCCCCCACAGTCCCGCCGGCTCCCCACGTCCCTTGGGAGCCGGCATTGCTGTTCCCACATGGGGAGCAGCTGACATGCTGCTCCCCATGTGGAAAAGCAATCGCTTTGGATATTGGAAGAGAGAGCAGGTTTCCCTGCTCTCTCTTCCAATATCCAAAGCAGTTTGCTATGGCAGGACGGGAGCCGCGAGGCTCCCGTCCTGCCATAGCAAACTACAGTGTCCCGGGGTAGGCACCCAGGGACACTGCAGGAGCCGGCCCTGGGGGGTGGTGGTCCCCAGGGCCATCAAGGGCTCCAGGAGGGGGCCGCGCGGCCCCCTCCCATTCAGTACACAGCCCCGGGGAGGTGGTGGTCCCCGGGGCTCTGGAGGTCCGTAACAGACCCCCATATTAAAATGTTTAGTGCCCCAAGGAGGTGGCGGTCCCGGGGCGTGTGGGGGGCTGGAGCCCCCCACACAGGTTTTATAATGTATACAAAAAAGCCCCGGGAGGTGGTGGTCCCGGGGCTGCGGGAGGGCTCAGAGCCCTCCCGCACCATTTTTAAAAAAGCCCCGGGGGTGGCGGTCCCCGGGGCTTGGGGGCCCTTTGAGGCCCCCACACATTAAATTATCCCCCCCCACCATGCCCCCGGGACTTGGGCCACCCGGGGGCCACTAACATCGAAGCGCGGGAGACCGCGCTTCGATTTTCGGCAGGATTCGCGCACCCTGAGCGCATCCTGCCGATTTAAAATTTTTTTTTTTTTTTGCCCAGGGGGTCCTTGTGGGACCCCCTGAGCAACCTAGGAGGTCAGGGTGTTTCTACCCTGCCCCTTTGTGCGCTTTGCGCACTTGTTTCTGTCCCTCGGTTCTACCGAGGGACAAAATGGCTGCCAACATTTCCTGAATCGGAATGTTGACAGCCAGCTGACAGCCAATTAACATGCAGCTCGTGATCGGGACGGTGCGCGCAGGGTGCGCTGAGGGTACGCGGACCCTACTCGGCCATAGATATCACTAACTTTTTACTTTTGATTTTCTCAGCAACTACTGAACGGATTTACACCATTTAACAAAAAGGGTTCTTTCTGAACCAAGAACTACCTCTTTGTCAAATTTGGTGTAATTCCGTTCAGCAGTTCGGTCTGTAGCCGTGTCTAAAGTTTCCTATGGAAAAGTGCATGGGGAAAACGCGTTTTGGGACCCCCCTTTTTTCTCGGCCCCCGCTTGACGAATCCCCCCCGAGACTTTCAGGGTAGGAGCGGACCTGAGCGGGCCACAAAGTTTGAAAATTTCGTGAAGATACGTCAACCGGCAAGAGAGTTATTTCAAATAGAATGTCGCGGATTTCCTATGGATAATAGGTTGTAACTATAACTATCTACTGGCGACCGCCAGTAGATTATATATATATATATATATATTTATTTTTAGGCACGGGGAGATTAAGTAATTTATCCAGAATCACAGGATGCTGGAGCCTCCTGCATGACTCAAACCTGCTTCCCCAGTTTCAAAGTCGGCCGCTCTGGCCATTAAGGCACACCCTGTCCAGGTGATTGAGCATCATTCTAATGTCTGTCTGGAACAGTCTAAAAGAGTAATACTAGGTGCTTTCATTTACGATTCAATGAAAAACTTTCATTTTTCATTTACTTGTATTCTCCTACTGTGGAAAACACACTTGGGCGCAACAGCACTGCACAATTCGTGACATAGTAATTACTTTTACGATTCTTGTGCAGGGCTGACAGTATGACAAGCATCACAATTTACAAATATGTATGCAGTGGTACAGAAGCGTTTCCCCGGTGGGTCGCTAGAGTGGGGGCCGGTTTAGGACCCCTGGGGGCCGTTTTGTTCCAGGGGGCCGGTTTTGCAGCATAGATGCAATATCATCCCCTGTAACAAAAGCAGCTGCAGTGTTTTTCACATGCATGTGCGCGCCGCCCACCACCCAACCAACACCCCCCCCCCTTCCCTCCCCCTCCGCCAGCCCGATTCAATTGCCAAGGCCGGTTTGCTATCCCAGTCCGGTCTTGGATACACACTTTAAATTAACCTGTGCTCACCTTATGGTAGCTTGGCACAGAGTAGGCAGGCTTAACCTTAAGAGGCAATGTATAAGTATTTGTGCAACACACACAGTGTAACACAATGAAAACACCACAAAAATACTCTTAAAAAAATTGAAAAATAGAGAATAGTTTTATGAATAAAACAAGACCAAAATGACTAAAATCTAATAAGTAGAACCGGAGTTATTAAATTTTAAAGAATAAACCAAAATACTGCTTAAAAGTCAATAGCGCTAAAAGGTTACTTGAGGTCGTGCTAGACCGGGGTAAATCCAAAGTTCAGACCGACTGCGGTGAAGGGCAGACCAGCTACAGGACTCAGACAGGTCCCACTGACAAAGTACCTTTGACGTCGATGCTTGATCCTTCTAAGACTTGCTGCGAGGAGTTGAGGAGGCACCACATTGTCATCGATCCGGTGGATGGAGGCGAAGCGTCCATGCCGATCCGCGCAGTCGAAGGCTTCGGTGTGGAACCCCGTCACGATGCAGGTGCTGTGTCGATCGGCTCCTGCGTCGGGGGCGAAGTGCAATGCGTTGGTTGCAATTGGCATGTTGTCGTTGACAGTTCTGGGCAGCAACAATCACCTTTAAAGGGCCCAGGACTCATTTGGCATCACTTGGCAGGGCAGGAATCTCAAATTGCAGAGTCAATGTATTGTTGCAGAGTTTAAAGGAAGTCTTCGATGGCCCTGAGACTTCAGAACAGGGGGCAAGTCAGCAAGCCCTTGGAGTCACTTTGGGTTCAAGTGAGATGGGTCCTGTCCTTGTCCTCAGCAGTGCAGAAATCAGCAGGCGGCAGGGCAGCTCAGCAAAGCAGACAAGCAGTTTCTTCAGAACAGTCAGTCAAGCAGAGTGGCAATCCTTGTAGCACAGCAGACTTTACTCCTGGCAGAGTTCTTCACAGGTCCAGTAGTGTATTGTCTTGACAGGATCAGAATTCCAGTACTTATCCCCAAATGTGCCTTTGAAGTCGGGGTGACTTCAAAGCAAGCCCTTGAAGTGAACAGGTCCCCTCTTATGGAGATATCGCACCTCCCATCTCAAAATCAGGCCTTTAATGTGGTGGAATACACGTGGCGTGTGCGCGCACACACACACCAAACACATGTGAAAGGGATGAATGGCGGCAGCAAAGCAGACCTTCTAAAGAGCATCAATCTTAAAATGTGTTCCTATTTTATTTGAATAAAAAGGATAATTTCCAGTAGTCACAGGGTTTGGCAGGAAGACCAGGGGTTAGTACTGATTGAATGCAGGAGCACAATCATTCCAACTACTAAACAGAAAGGAGGGCAAGGGCGAAGACTAAATAAAGCACTTGGCTAAGTATGTTTCGGTCAAGAGCTTGCCACACAGCTTTACTGAACTATGGGGACATCTGTTCTACCATTTTTTTGACAAATCAATGGATATTTTTAGGCGTCAGCTTTATTACATATTTAAAAGATTTTAAAATAAAAACTGCATGGCAACACAATGGTTTGTGTGAGTAATTGGTTGATTTGTGCTCGCACATGTAACAAAGAATTCACATGGGGGAGGGAGGCATAGTAACATTTTAAATGATGTCTCTTTAGCTTTCGGACCCTACAAAATGAAATATTCAAAACATTCAAAAAGAAGTACTCTAAAAAGTGAAAATGTTTTGCAAGTATTATTGTCTCTTAATTCAAGTCCTCCTTCTTAGTATTGTATTGTATTGTAATTGCATTTATATAGCGCTTACTACCCCTGACGAGGCGTCAAAGCGCTTTTTCGGCGAGCAGCACCCTACTACCGAACCCAAGAAGGATTAGTGTGAATTAGTATAGTGAAATATGAAAGTAATTTGAGTGGTGGATAGGTTAGTCAGTTATTTGGATTCAGAAGGATAGCGGAGGGATAGAAGAGGGAAAAAGGTTTGCATTTATATAGCGCTTGTTACCCCGGATGGGGTGTTGAAGCGTTTGTTTTTTTTAACGAGTAGTACGCTACTCCGGAACCCATAAAGGATTAGTGGTGAATTAGTATAGTGAAATATGAAAGTAATTTGAGCTGTGGATATCAGTTATTTGGATTGAGAAGGATAGCGGAGGGATAGAAGAGGGAAAAAAAAAGGTTTGCATTTATATGGCGCTTGTTACCCCTAATGGGGTGTTAAAGCACTTTCTTGGCGAGTATCACGCTACTCCGGAACCCATAAGGATTATCGGTGAATTAGTATAGTGAAATATGAAATTTGATAAGTGGACATGTTAGTCTTATTTTGATTGAAAAGGATAGTGGAGGAATAGAAGATGGAAGGATTTAGATTTTTTAAAAACATTTTTGGGGACGTCATAGCAGTAGTGGAAGGCTTGGGGTGAGTAAAAAGGCATGTGGAGGGGAAGAGTCAGAGGGAAGAGTTTAGAAAGGCTCGTTTTGGGGGATCAGTATAGTAAAAATGGTGTCAGATGGTGCAAGGAGGGGGTAGAGTAGGGGAGAGTCTAGAAAGGGCTATTTTGGGGGTCATAGTAGTGGGATGGGGTTTGAGATGAAAGAGTTGAGGTAGAGGATATATTGATAGAGGTATAGGATGAGAAATAGGGTAGTGCGTTGGAAAGAGTAGTAGAAAGAGGTTTGAGATGAGTCAGAGTTGAGGTAGAAGATATATTGAGAGAGGTATAGAGTGAGAAATAGGGTAGTGCATTGGCTATGCCGAATTAGAAGTAATAAATATATAGATCCATAAGTACATGGAAAGTTTATAGATGCATAAAGGAAGTAAGTATATGTAGATTAAAGATATTGATAGAGGTATAGGGTGAAAAATAGGATAGTGCATTGAATATGCTTTTTATTATTTTTGGAGGAAAGTAATAAATACATAGATCCAAGTACATGGAAGGTATATAGATGCATAAAGGAAGTAAGTATAAGTAGATTAAAGATGCATTCGATAAACTCTGGTTTTCAAGTGTTTTTAAAATTGTATTTATTTTTTAAACATAACTATTCGACATGTTTATACAAAGCAATTCACATATATAGGTACATATCTATAGCACAAATAAATGCTTATATACAGAGGGATATGCTGTATATTTCTGTTTGCGTATGGTGCTTATGTGGGGTAGAGCCAATTCTTGAGTAGTTTTCTGAAGATAAGGTAGTTGTCGGTGGATCTTATGTTGGGGGGTAAAGAGTTCCATATTTTGGTTGCTTGAACAGAGAAGGATGTGCCACCCATGGTTTTTTTCTTGTATCTTGGGATTTTGAGGCGAGGTGCCACTCTAGAGCGGAGGTTCCTCTGTTGAATGTGTTTGGTGATTTTATTCCTGATGAAGAGCGGTCCCATTCCATGTATTGCTTTGTGGGTGATAAAAAGCAGCTTGAACGTGGATCTTCTGGCAACCGGTAACCAATGCAGGGCTTTCAAGGCAGGGGAGATGTGGTCTCGCGGTTTGATATGCAAGCGTAGTCTGGCAGCCGAGTTCTGAATCCGTTGTAGTCTTTTCATAGTCGTTAAAGGTGATCCGTGGTAGAGGCTATTGGCGTAATCGAGTTTGGACAGAAAAGGGAGACGGTAGCTTGGACCTTGTGTGGAAATCTCAAATGGGGGAAGATTAGTCGCAGAGTTTTTATAGTAACAAAGCCTGATTTTGCTAGTTTGTCCACTTGGGCATTCATCGACAGCTTGGAGTCCATGGTCATTCCGAGGTTTCTTACTTTCTTTGATAGTTTAGGCGGTGATCCCAGTTCATCAGGCCAGGCGGCAAGCGGGTCATAATGTTTCCAATCGCCACACGTGAGTATTTCCATTTTGGAAGCATTTTAATTTGAGATGGCTCCACGTCATCCATTGACCCACGGCTCTGAGAACTGAAAATTGGTGCGTTTCCAGTGTCTTTGGGGCATTCCAATTGAAGGAGTATTTGCGTGTCACCTGCATAGTTATAGCATGTGAGGTGAAATTGATTGATCAGTACCGGTAATGACTTCATGTAGATGTTGAAAAGCATGGGCGAGATGATAGAGCCTTGAGGGACCCCAGCTTTTGTGGAGTATGGTTTGGACGAGAAAGGTGGGGTATGGATGACATTAGTTCCGTTTCGAAGGTAGGACGTGATCCAGTCTACAGCAGTCCCCTCTATGCCGGCTTCGTAGTCTTTGTACCAGAGTGTCATGGTCAACCGTGTCAAAGGCAGCCGAGAGGTCCAAGAGGAGTAGCGCAGCAATTCCGTTGCGGTCAACTGATATGTGCCTCGTATCTGACATGGAATATTTGCCCTTCCCAAGAACAATTTCTAAAAGGGATCCAGCATTTATATTGTGAAAATATAATTACTAGCAAAGGGGACCCCCTCTAAGGGAAACTAAGGTCAGGGAGAAGAGGGGAAAACAACTGAAAAATTATATAAGACACACTCCCTCGCGACCTCTATTTCTTTAACTATTTAGAAAGTATCTAGTATGGGCTAAACATTGTTGTATACATAATTCAACACTTCAACAGTATAATTTGTTTGTCATAGTTTTATTATTCATAACAATTATATCAAAATACATTTCGTTTTTTTCATTTTTTTTATAAGACAATAAAAACATACATTTTCATTTATATTTAGTTTTTCTTCCTATACATGGTTGCACACTACCAACACGTGGTAGGCTTAATATACCATATTACTCCGGACCCCTAAATAATAAAATGGTACAAGACAGTTTTCTTTGTGTCAATTCACAAACTCACTCAATCACAACCACACACATTCATACATCACCCAAAACCAATATTCATATCTGGATCATGGAGAGACTTAGAACTAATTAGTCTCCACAGCCCTGTCGGATGAGCTGGTACAAAAGGGTATGACCATAAGGTCGACGCGCGTTTCAGTGGGTTAGAAACTGATGGAAAACCACCTTCCTCAGGACCATGCCAAATAGAGTGGTTTATTACAACCAACCAAGGGGTACAGAGGGTGTAATTATACGCCTGAAATCTTGAAAATGCCGGCACTGTTGGGTTAGGACACTACGCACTGGTACTAATCTTTTCTAATTTCTCTCATTCCTGTGTGGCCATAGCAGGTGCTTCAAAAACCTGGATACAAATAAACCGGACGGATTCCTAAGCAATGCACGCAGTGTCCATTCCGTAGATCTATTTCGTCGATACGTGCTTGTACCAAAGGGTGAATAATTCTTAGTTCTTTCGGTCCCACCCAGGGAATCCCTAGTCATCTCCTTCGGCTTTCTCTGCACAGGTAATTATCTTCATTTCCTTTCATTCTTGAAACCTTTGGACTATGAGCCAGAGGCTGAATATTAGAATTTCAATTTTCTGATAAGGTCCGGGCCATATTGTGAAAATATATACACATACATCTACACACTCACATATATATACATACGTTTTTTCACTGAAAAACCAAAGGTTAAAGTAATGTTATAGTTAGGTGAATTTGTCAGTGACATTAAAGTTTTGAACTAAAAAACAAAACACAGAAACTCACCAGTTATATAGTTAGCAGCTCCAACTAGAACTTGCGCCCGACCATGCACTGCTTATGAACTCACACATGACATCACTCATGACAAGTTCAATCACATCGCTGATGACATCTCAAATGACATCATTGCAAATATGCAATTATGGTGCAATTCATTTCAGCAGTTTTTGCTGTAGCGGTGTCTAAAGAAGTCTATGGAAAATGCATGGAGATTTTATGTTTTTTCTTGGCCCCTGCTGGATGGATCACCCCAACAGTTTCCAGGAAGGAACTGAGGTGGATGAACTTTTTTTCTGGGAGAGTTTAGTGGAGCTTCATTAACCGGGGCCAAAGGGATTAGCAAACAAAAAATGCTCAGTCTATGGAAAAACCGACCTAACTATAACTACCTGGTGGCCACGGCGCAGAACGAGGTGGCTGCGCAGTGTGGAAGCTCTGGCGGACGTTGCCCTAACCTACCTCTAAGATGAGGTCCATGCCACTATCCGTCGCCATCGGAGCTGGGAAGATTCCCCAGACATCATAGGCAAGCGAAGTCTGCCCCAACAGGGGGAGCTCTGGCCCGGAAAAGCACTGACCAGCCTTTATTTGCAGCCTACGCTGACACTTCCACAGCCAGAATGCACACTGCCCGACCTGCAAGCCTGCCCAATAACGGTCGGCGACGATCCTCCTTGGGGTTAACCATCGGCGACTTGACCGCACCATCTGCTGCCGGCTCCTACCAGACTGCGGGGTAGCGGTCTGCCTCACTTCTGCGATCCGCCTGCAGGTGACCAAAGTTGTGTGGGCTTTCCTCCTTACATAGGGTCAGCGCCCATCCTGGCCGAACAGCAGTGCAGTGAGGCCTCATACACCCATTGGGGCTGCACCTGGGACACCATCGGTGCCCAGGACTGCCGAGAGCAGAGAGGGCACTGCCTGTCATGAACACCTTTAGACTATTAAGGTAACAGTCGGCCTGAGGTCTCCCCGGAGGCCCAATGGTGACAGGGGCTGTGGGTGAGCCTGAGGAGCCGGCCGCTGGGCCGTGTTGGGTCGACCTAGTTGCCTTCTTCGCTCAAACTGCCTAATTCCCCCTCTCCTATGGCCTGGCATATTACTACGATCCTCTGGGGTCAGCAGGATGTGGGGCCGCCACTCCACACACTGCTCAATGCTGTGACCAGCACATACACTCTGCCCCTGCGCTCTTGGTGTCGGCCGTCATGCAGCGATTTGGGGGCCTTACTTCATTCTAATGCTGGAGGTCTGGGCCTACATGTGTTAAACCATCGCTCACTCTTCCTGGGACTTATGAGCCCTCGCTTGCCTCATTTGGCACCCCGACGGACTAGTGCAAGCCTTAGTGCTGCGGCCCCCATCCCCCTCTCCTGGCAGAACCTCTGATTCAACGCCACTCTCTGGCACCATCACCTTACTCCTACAACGTGATTTCCCCCCCCCCCCTGTTTAGGCTGCTTAGGCTGTTCTTGCCGCATCGCCTGCCGACCTCTCCATCAGGGGGCTCAGTACTGGACCCTGCTTGCTGGCCCCTCAGCTGCTGCCCAGACTATCCACCTCCATATTACCTTCTATATCATTTGGGGTGATATACAGCGCTGGTGCCTTGATTTGTGCCCTTGCAGCAGCAGTTGGAGAGACTTCTTAGGGGCACACAACCATACGGTACGTATTAGTTTACCTCGTGAGGGCTACCCATTGCCCAGTGGCCCGCTCCCTCACCGTGGACTCTGGAAAGTCTTTGCCGACACCATCTGGGACATAATTCTTCATTTCCCCCCTTTACCTTCCAGGCCATCCTTATCGTCTCTGAGGCGTTCGCACACACTGCCCAGCACTGCAGGCTCCTCTGGGTGACACACTGACCCGCTCTCCATCCAAACCTGGGGTCAGACTCCCCACAACTCCATTTTACAGGCTATGGTTCATGGGGATCCTAAACAGAGATGTCTCAATTTTGAAAAGCCGAAAACCTCTGAAGTCGCACAACCTCCATCTATGGCAGAAGGCATAGTCACAGGCAGTTCTGGCCCGGACCAGCTGGCTGGCACAGACGCAATTATGGCTGAACTTAGAGCAGGCTTTTGGGCAATTGATGGCCAGTTTGACACACTTGCCAGAAGACTAGACAAAGGATAAACGCCTCGACGGCAACGAAAATTGACTACAGGCCGCCGAGGGGAGAGTGTCAGACTTGGGGGATGGGGCCGCGCAAACTATGAAGCGATTGGAGTGCATGGAAAAGCTACTCACATCCATGGCCATGAAGAACAAGGATTTGGAGGCAAGGGACAAGCACAATAAGCGACATATTGGGGGTGCCTGAATCCACCAATATTTGTTGCCACAATCTCTTAGTCGAAGGGCTGCTGACGGACCTCATGGGAAAGCAAAACTTTACTTCAACATTCGCTCACTCGGGCCTCGCCCAAATCCAGGCTGCCTTCCAAAGCCTATAATTGCTCACCTACTGAACTCCGGAGACAGTGATGTCGCCTTGTGACTGGCCCTGAAAATGGTCCCTTACAATGGCAAGGTTCCACCATCTCCCCGACTTAACCACTGTGGTCCAAGAGCCACCCCATAATGTTACAAATGTCAAATCCACTCTCTGAAAACTGAGATTCCGCTATGGAATGCTCTACCCAGCAAGCCTCAGGGTCGAAGTCAACGGTAGGCCGCAATTCTTTGACACCCCAGCTGCAGCGCAGGGATTCTGCAAACAACAATCTGGTGAACGATCATCCTCCTGTCGCTCCACCTCGGACAGATCCCCTCCGGATATTCATTCCAGCGCTGATCTCTTGCTCATGGGCTGACGGCTATGTTACCCCTCATCCTCTACCCGTTTTACACAGATTTCTACGAAGTCCACTTCAGCCTTAATGTAGTCATGCTCTTACGCACTCTCCGACTTTACTTGGCAGTCTCACAGGATCTTGCTCACCCCCCTGTATACTGATCCCATTTTGCATGGGTGTATGCTGTAGCATTGCCACTCCCTAGTGGTACACACAAATATGTTTACTGTATTGTTGTGTGTAAATGGGGTTAGTTCTTTGGATCAGTACCGGGCCTTACTGAGCCTGGTGTGGGTTGGGGGTGGTGGGTGGTTATTGCGAAAGTCTGATGCACTGCTTGTTCTCCTCATTGCCCTAATGTGCACACTGGTCGCTGCCCATCCTTATTTTCCATTTCCAATTGAACTAGCTTATGGTCCGTACCCACAGACAGGCAACTCCTACATAACCGAACTGAGCAGGGACGCACAGATTACCTCTAACGAGGGTATCCTTGATACCCTACTCCATTATTATTTTCGCCTTTACACTACCGGTCTATCAGGGGATACCTCTGCCCAAGCGGTTTACCTTGACATGGTGTCTATGGTCTGGCTCCACAATCCCCAGCTTCAATTCCTTAGCAAATCTTTATACTGTGAGGAAATTATACAGGCAATCAACTCCCTAGACGGCTCCAAGATCCCTGGCCTTGATGGCTATACAAGAGAATTCTATAAGCATTTTAAACATATACTTATGCTGCATCTGCTCACGGTCTATGAGGAATCCCTCCTAATCGGGCGTTCTTGCCACCATCCATGCGCAAAGCTGTCAAAACCCCATTTCCTAAACAGAGCAAGCATCCCTTACACTGTGGCTCTTATAGACCTTTGTTGCTCCTAAATTTGAATGATAAAATATTGGCAAAAGTCCTTTCCAATCGTCTCTCACCACTAATGGAGCAAATCATTTCTCCTACGCAGTCAGTATCTGCCCCCCCCCCACTGCTCCACATTATTGAATCTACATGCAGTCTTCTCCATACTTCACAGAATTTCTCCGGAGGTCCCTGCTGCTATAGCGCTCTTAGACGCCATGAAGGCATTCAATTCCTTGAAATGGCTTTTACTCCGTGCGATCCTTTGTAATCTAGGCATTCCTCCTGTATGCACAACCCTCAGCCCGCCTCAGAGTCAATGGCTCACTTAAGCCTTCCTAATTTCGAGGGGTACCAGTCAGGGCTGCCCATTGTCACCCTTACTTTCTATAATTGCAATGGACCTACTGGTCCAACATCTTCATATGCGCCACCTCCACTGTGGCTTTCAATTTAAAACTGGCCCCTTCCTCATCTCATTCTATGCGATGACATCTTACTCTTCATCCATCACCCGGAGGAAAACAACCCTAATTTTACACAAAATGACACAATTTGGGATCCATTCCAGTCTTGGATCAACTGGTCCACATCGACATTTCTTCCCATGATCCCCGCTTCCATACAGACCCTTTGTGCCTTCTCATTAACCTGGTGCGATGGGCCAGTTAAATATCTAGGCATCCTACTTCACCCCGACTAGGAACAGGTGGTGTGGCTGAATTAAGGTCTTGCCATCAACACACTCGCAACACAAATTGATCGATAGATTCACCTGCCTCTTTCGATGCCTGGCAGGATCGCAATAACAACAAGCATTGGCATAGCCAATAGGTCTCGCCTTTGGAACCTTATAAGTGTTTAGTTATCCAGCACAATATCCTTGGTGCAACAACATCAACTGTTGCATAGCTAAACACTTATAAGGTCCCAAAAGGCGAGACCTATTGGCTATGCACATTCACTAATGCTGATATTTGAAAGCAATGCGGATATAAGGCTGATATTTGAAAGCAATGCGGAAATGTTAAAGCACATTCACTAATGCTGATATTTCTGGCCCGGGAGTGTTGCGTGCGTGAATGGCTAATAAAAAACAAAAACAAAAGAGCCGTGCACAAGTGAATAACTAATGCTGATATTTTAAAGCAATGCGGATATTTTAAAGCACATTCACTAATGCTGATATTTTAAAGCAATGCGGATATAAGGCTGATATTTAAAAGCAATGCGGAAATGTTAAAGCACATTCACTAATGCTGATATTTCTTGCCCGGGAGTGGTGCGTGCGCAGTCTGCTCTTTTTCAAAGCACATACTCGTGCTTGTGGCGCGCCGCTGCGCACTCCCGCAAGCTGTATGCCGCCACAAGCACGAGTATGTGCTTCGAAAAAGAGCTGAATGACGGCTAAAGGTCCTCCTATGCAGCGCATGCGCGCTGCGTAGGCGAGACCTAAAAATGGTGATCCTTCCCAGATTCCTCTATCTGTCCCTTAACATTCCCATACCACTTACCAATCAATACATTCTTCCTTACTCTACGCAGCTTACTCCTCAAACTTATTTGGGCGAGTCGGCGACCTCGCTCCCATAGAAGAGAGGCGGGTTTGGAGTACCTCATTTCCAGCGTAATTACCTGGATGCACAATGCCAATATTCCCATCATTGGTACCATGCTGATGCTAGACTGCTATACACAAAAACTCAGGTGGACCTTGCTGCGCCCACGCCACTTGCCTCTATACTTCCAAAAGGGATCCCGTTGGACCCCAAGGATGTTCAAATGCTATCCACCACCGGCTAGGCGTGGAGGAAACTTCAACAACTCTTAGGAGGGACCCTCTTCTATTCTCCTGCCTTAACATTGGCAGATAACCCGTGACTCCCCATAACCTGCGAAACTCTGGTGAAACGCACTTTGTCATATGTTCTCCACACTTTTGGCGACCTCTTCCCAGAGGGACATGCACTACCACACTCCACAGATCTATGCTTTAATGATGCTTCACTCATGGATCGTTTCATTATGACCACATACACAATGCACTGAGGACTATTATATTGACTTATCTGATAGCACCAGATGAGTACCCTTCCCTAACGTTAGTGATTAATGATTCCAATGGGGATCAATTAGTATCCAAACTGTATTGTGCCAGTATTGAACTGCTCCCAACTCACGATGTAAAACTCAGATCCTATTGGGAACGCGATCTGGGGAGAACTATAACAGATAAGATGTGGGCAGCATGCGGTGCCTTAACTCGGATGATGTCACCCAACCATCTCCACAAACTTCTTCATTTTAAATTGCTACGCCATGCCTAAAAAACATCCAATGACCAACACAAATATGATCAATCTCGCTCCTCAGATCGTCCTAAATGCCACACCCCAGGAGCAGACTTTCTCCACATGACATGGACTTGTAGATATATAGCACACTACTGGGGTGAGATTTTTTTCCCCAATTATCCCAAATGCTGGAGACTGATCTGGATGCTGATCTCCTAAATGCCCTGCTGGGGTACGTTCAGGATTTCCCCAAAAGCACTAGATGGTTCACCGCTATGGTGCTGCTCCTGGCCAAACGTTAAGTTGAAATACACTGGGGTAAGCGCCTGCCCCGCATCACAAACCCACACAGCAACTCACACTGTCAGTCATCCATAGAGCTACTCACACACCTACTCACTCAGCAATAGTCAATCACACAGCCACTTACTCACCTATACAGTTACACACACACCAAATAATGTATTCATACAGATACTAACACATACTCACTCCCCTATACAGTCACTGACACAAGCACACACTCACCCATACAGCCACTCGCAATCACTCACACATAGTCACTTATATACTCCAAAACTCACCTATACTGCCTTTCACATATGCAGTTACTCACCCATATACCACTGACACAAACATTCACTCACCGACATCCATACGCACACTCCCTCACCCATACAGTCCCTCACAGTCGCACTCACAAACCCAAATAGCCACTGACTCACCCACTCACTCATCCATGAGGAAGTCAGTCACACACCCCCTCACCCACCCACACAGACACTCATACACCCATACAGGCACTCAGACAACCAATCAATAACCCATACAGCTATTCATGTACCTACTCACCAACCCAGACAGCCACTTACACACCAACTGACAGACAGATACAGACATTTACACAAATTAGTCACTCACCGATACATTCACTGAGACACGTATAATCACTCACTTATATCGTTTGTCACGCACCCACTCATCCATCCAGGCACTCGTACACCCACTGATTCATCAATACACCTTGGTGAATATATATTGAACAGTCATAATTTCTTTAGAAACATTAAGTGATGTCATCGTGATATCACTGACCATTTCATGAGTGATGTAATATGTGCATTATGGGGGCGTGAGTTATAGTTAGCTCAGCTAACTATAACTGCTGAATTTCTCTGGTTTTGTACGAGTGAAATGTCAACCTAACTATAACGTCCCTGTAAACTTTGTTTTTCTCACTATATATCACTCTGAAGCCCATATAGGTTCAGTGCATTCTTTATAAACAGTTATAGATAAAATCCTTAAGTAGACTGAGATAAGCTGAAAACAGTGACAACAAAATTAAAAATTGTTACATTTTAAATTGGTCATATGTATAATGCTTTATGCTAAACTATTAACATCTTCACTGTGCTTAGGGAAACAGGAGGGAACTGGAAATGAAAGGAGAAGGAGGCGTTGTGACAGGATGATCTTCCCCAAAACGCTTGCATTTCACAGGTCAGTGCAATTAGGTGTTGTTGTCGAGAAAACTGAAGCAGGAGAGACTAGGAGGGAACAACAGTGTGATGGAGAAATCAGGAAAGTGAGCGGTGGACAAACATCTGGTGCGGGTATAGTTATTATAATCACAGTCTCAGAGTTAGAAATCATAGTACATTGTAGAAGGGACACTGTGGCAGCCAGAGAGCATTAGAAACTGGTCTACAGTGGCTCCTGTCACATCTTTCATGCAGACTCTGCCTAATCGATACATTTACCTTCAGTCCCACAGCTAAAGAGAGAGATGGCGGGACAGAGGGCATAGAATGAGAAAATAAATTGAATGCTTACATAGAGTTGCTGTGTATGGAAGGAGAAAGTGACAGAAAATGTCTTTACAGTAACTTATGAAGCAAGAGCACATATTGAGATTCATTACTAAAAGTCAAGAAGGCAAATGATGTGTCTGACCACAAGATATCTTAGTTCACCTATTTCACTACCTTCTACAATAAAAAATACTTCACTAATTTTGCAGCACTGCCTTTGGTCTTTCAAATGGAGTGTCCATCTCTGAAAACCATGTTCACCATCATACTAGTGGGGCTCTTAGGAGACGGACTCCTACTTCTCTGCAATTCATAGTAGCAAGTTACCAGTAATGCAGTCTGCAAATAACACCCATACGCAACTATCATTTTAAAGGTTAAAAAAAAAGCTCTGTGTCCCCGTTTAACAGGAACAAAAGCCATTTAATAGTGTCTTTACACAGCATTGATAAAAATAATACTGAATCTGTTCAACTAGATACTTTTTTTTAACAGTTATCACGATAAACAAATTATGTCAAACAGCATTTGCATCAGAATTTTATGCAGAAATTGTAAATATGTTCATCCTAGATATGAAATGATTAAATAGCTTAGACAGATGAATATCAAAAACTTCATTTATAGACAGCAAGAAAATTTGTGGTAATACCACAAAATGTTATTTGGACTATCAGACATAGTATTTGTGGTAATACTACACATTTTACTTAAAATGAAGAATGACAGGTAACGGTGGCCACATGTTTTTGCATATTTAAAGGTTTTAATGTAGCTCTATCTTTTTGATGGTACTAACAGAGATGCTTCTCATGCTGCGAGGCATTATAACAGCATCACTTTAAATTAAAGGAAAAGAATCGTATTGGGTGACCTGTAATCCATTTCCCAGACATTTAACACAACGTTTTGCACTTGGGACCTTCTCTAAATGATGGAGTAAGTACCAACAAACCAGATGACATACTCTTAGCCAAGGAGGATAGGCATGCACCACAGACAAATAGTTAAAATCAACTAATTTAGCAGGAAACCTGTAACCACATAGCAACATTCTGACGATGTTAGTATTGGGATGAAAGCACAATCATCTTGGATTAGTCAAGCAATAAAAATAGAGCTGCAGGACAGTTGAGTCAATTATCCTGCCATCAGATCTCTTATATTTTGCTCAAGCTTGGCAACTCCTGCCATGGAAACTTTCCGCTGCTAACAAAGAAATCTATCATTACTACCTTTCCCTAAACAGAAGGTTCATTTACAGTTTCATAAATGCCCAGCGCTGGGAATGACAAATGTGTTATTGTATAGCTCGACGGTTATTGGGCACCAAATGATACACTGCCAGACTCTGCTGAGCTCAGTTAAGAAAAGAGTTTCACTTTTCTAACAAAACGAATATTATGCTATATGCTGGTTATATAGATAAATCTACATTGGCATTCAATGCTGTAGGCTATTTAAAGGGTATGTTTCCAAAATGGATGTGAGGTGTCCTTCAGACGGAACTCTTTTTGAAGGGAAGAGGTCTACCTTCTGCAGTGGCCCCTCACAACTAAAAGCCAGTATGTGAAAGCCAAAGGCCATTACACCCGATTTCATTGGTTCTGACCTCAGTGTTTGTTTGAAGAAAGGCACCATTCTTAATGAGGGTGTGATGAAAAACTGTTTATGCCATTATCAATAGCCCCAAAACTATAACCCCAAAGTGTGTTACTAGGCTGGTAAATGGCCAAGTAAACACTTTCTTAAGCCTGCTCCCAGGACGACTAACGGTTGTACAATTCAGGCACAGTTTTACACAAGCCATAATGGACTCCAGTTACCATTCTGCAAGCAATCTATGAAGAGAGTAGTCTTTAAAGATATTAAGAGTTAAATGTCTGATATTTCAAGTGCTCTCCCTCTCAAGAACAGATACAGACACCAGCCTCTCTTAGAAACAGTCAACAAACAGTAATCTGACACATGAACGTTAGAAAGCAAAGAATATAAATTCCAGGAAAGCTACTTACCTCTGACAACATTTCTTGAATGTTGGCACGTGTGTGTGTATATACAGAGCTAGAAAATCCCCATTGTTTGACGAAATCTTCAACTACAGGAAGAACGCAGGTCTTCTCCATATTCTAAACCTAGTTTTCTCCCTTCAATATATGAAAAATGATGTGCCTATGCTTTTGCTAAACCCTTTACATATGTTTCCCATTGTTCCAGCTTTAAAAACCATACAAATGTTTACCAAGAGCAATCTAAGTCGAAGTTATATATATCACGAGAGCATTGCTATTTTCAAAGATGTTACGTGTGTTTCTGCAAGACACCAGGCTTACAGAACACAGTGCTTTTCTGGGCTTTGATACATTAACGTTTAATGCAAAATGAAGAATTAATGGTCACCCGAGTGACCATCTTTAAACACATTAAGCTAATTTAGGCATGTATTCATTTATCAGTTAGCAGTAATAACATTATTGTGGGGAAGCTGTCAATGAAAATGTAAACCATATAATAACATCACCCTACTCCAATGTTGACAGGTAGAAAATCCACAAACCTTAGTCAAAAACATTGCCTACTCATTTTAGGGGTATGTATTACCAAGTCCATTCTTGGCGCTCAATAGTGAATTTGGTTACCTGCTTATATAGTTGCATTTAAAACATTAGGGTTGATATTTGTGAAGTACATGCCTCAATAGTCTATCTTATTAGGTATACATTTGAATGTGGAGCAACAACAAAAAATCTCATGACTGACCTGCCTCATTGTAGGTAAGATTGACTTCCTTAAAGCCAAATAATATTTATGGGATAGTGGGAATTCATTTGATCACAACTTAAAATTATCAAATACAATCAACTGGTCATTTTCAAAAGTAGAGGTTACTAACAAAAGTAATTGTAGTCTGAATTACAGATGACTAATATGAAGGACAATTCTTGTCATCCAATGACTATACAGTTAAACAGCATCTGAGGTACATGAAGGTCAAAGCATAATAATTTAGCAAACAACAATATCGTTTAGCCATCTGCCGAAATATGTTATATATCTGGGAGGGGAAAAAAAACACCATGCATAGGAACAACATTTCGCAGCGGCGCAGACAAGAGTAGAACCTGCAAATATTACAAAGCAGTCTGAAATTGTTATTGGTGGTGACGTGGGCAAGACAAAAAAGATGTCACAATGAGTTGAATAGCAAGGCAGTGAATATTGCTGTCTGCTAAACCTTTGGTAAGTAGTTTATGCTGCTATAGCAATACCATAGCATAGCCTATATAATCTTCTCAAAAGTGTACATTATATGCATTACATGCCAACAATTCTAAGCCAAAAGTTCCTTAACATTACTGAGGAAATGTTTAGAGGCACGTATGGAAGCTCATAAGTGTCTTTTAAAGCCAGAATAGAAGCTTAATCTTTTTCATTGGGACTTGTCAAAGTTGCTTCGATCATATCTAGAAAGTCCGGTAGTATAATCTGCTGATTTAAACAATATTTAATTCAGCAGGACTAACTTTGTCAGCCTATCAAAATTCCCCTTTTACTCAGACGGAGGGTGGTCAAATTATCAGGGTTGTGGCTTCTACTCATCAAGACCCCTGACTTTTGGGCCCAAACCATTCTCTAACAAATAAAATCAAGAATATAGGTACACACTTGCCCTTCACCCACAAGTAAATACAGTGGTTAAAAGGAACGGACCGTCAAACATGCCAATTCTTAAAAGTCTTATTGTTGCTCCAAATAAATCACTGAATGGAACTGTAAGAAACTGGCTCTATATATACTACACCAAAATGAGGTATAGTGTGTATAGAGTCCAAGTGACCCCAGAGGTAGGCAGAGGTTAAAGTTAGATAGAACCTTACTCTCTAATTGTGGTAGAGTGGTCGAGCAGTAAGGCAGTATCAGAGTACAGTGTTAAGCATTTGATGTACACACTCAGTCAGCAAATGAACTCACACACTCAAGAACTGAACTCTAGGCCAATTGTTTTTGTATAAAAATATACTGTTTTATTTTAGAACCAAGCAAGCCTGGCACAGGTAAGCATAAAATACTTTACAGTAATAAGTTACTGACTGTCGAACAGTTTGAAAATGCAATAGAAATTGTACTTTGTTTCATTTACAGGGGAGCAGTAGTATGCAACACTTAGCAAATACAGTACATTGATATGAATAGGCTTTTTCAGTGAATTACAGGTAAGTTACTTTTTACGTTACTTTTCTAACTCGGTGCTTGATACCTAGATTCAGCACTGGGACATTTCCTGCAAACAGGTAAGTAAATACGTTTTGGTTATTCGTGCGATTTTTAAAGAATATTTTCAGATTTCAAAACTCCACACTTAGAAACTTTTTGGAGAAAAAGTGTCAATGTTATCCTATGGAGGAAAAACAGGTTAACGGTTCACAGGTAAGTAATCGACTGTGGGAGTTAAGGTTCTGGGGTTAGACTCAGGGGTCCCCCAGGGTCAGTGATGCACTTTTGTTTTCACCCTCAGCGGCACTAGGGCGGCCGGGTGCAGGGTGCTGTTTTGAGGTCGGGTGCCCTGTTGTTTTCAATGGAGCACCTCCGGTTAGAAGAAACGCTGCAGGCTCGGGGACAAGGATCTTCTGGGTGCGACCACCACTTCGAGGGGTAAGTTGGGATGTCTTGGGTTGGTTAGGCACCGTTGGTTTGGGCACACAAGGCTGTGGGGTGTCGGGTGCAGGGGTCCTTGGGACGTCGGAAAGTCTTACCCGCTCTGGTCGCGGTAGAGGGGATCCTCTGGATTGAGGCTGCAGGCGTCGACTGGAGGCTTGAGGCAGGTCAGGAGTCGCCGGATCTCGGGTCAGGATCGCCGGGGTGACCTCCTCCTGGTGTTTTTCCACTCGAGCTCTGGCCAGGTTCGGCGGGTGCAGAGTGGGCTGGATTCGCGGTATCCGGCCGGAGCCAGAAGCTGCAGTTTGAACAAGTCCGGTGTTCACGGGAGAAGCAGGCTTGGAAGTGAAGGCAGGCAGGTCCTCCAGGGTTTTTGAGGTTGCTGGCTGCAGGACACACCGGGCTTTCGCAGGAGCAGGTTCGAGGGGAGACAGGCCTGTAGGGCTGGGGCCAAGTCAGTGGGCATCATCCTCGTTAGCTCTGCACGGCTCTTCGTCCTTTTCTTCTTGTTTCTTGTCTGGATCTGAGGATGCAAGGTTCAGCGTGCCCCCTAAATACTAGATTTAGGGGCGTTACAGGTAGGTAAAGGGCAGGGACCAATGGGTCCCTTCCCTGGGGTGGGTACACCCCCTATCGTGCCACCCTCCAGTGGGAGGGGGGCAGGAGCCTGTCCCTGGATGGTTGGGTCCCCCCATCCTCAAGATGGCGGGGACTCAGAGTTGTGCTTCACCTCGCCTCCCCCACCTGAGGGGTGGAGTTGGCAGAGGCGGGCACACCTCTTTCCCTCGCTTGTTTGTCCCGCCGGTTCTCCCGCCCAAAGTGGGGGGTAGAACCAGTGGGGACCAGTTGCTGAAAGCAGCAAATGGTCTGGGGAGGCTCACAAAGGCGGCATGCCTTTGAAGCTTCGCCCTCGTGAACCCTGCCCATCCTGGGGGAGGAGGCTTGGCACCTCATCCCAGGATGTGCATTTTTTCAGGCCCCCGAGAGCAGCAGGCTCTCGACCCAGGGGTCCAGAAACATGTCTGTTGGTGGCAGCCTAAGCAGCCACTCAGTCAGGTCACTAGAAGTTGGTCGAGTTTCAGGGGCATCTCTAAGATGCCCTCTGTTGTGCATTTTACATTAAATCCCACACTGGCATCAGTGTGGGTTTAATGTGCTGAGAAGTTTGATACCAAACTTCCCAGTCTTCAGTGCAGCCATTATGGTGTTGTGGAGTTCGTAATGACAAACTCCCAGCACCATATACTCTTAATGGCAGCACTGCTCTTACAGTGCCCAGGAATGGACTTGGGCACTGTAGGGGTACAGGGCTCATGCACCTGTACCCTCACCACTGGCATGGGGCACCCAGCTAGAGGGGTGACTGATTTATGCCAGGGCAGTGGGTTGTAGGCATGGCACACAGGGATGTGTGCCATGTCGACTCTTCACTTTGTTCTGCACCAAGACACGCAGCCTGCAAGGGCAGTGTGTGTGTGTCAGGGTACAGGGCCTCCAAGGGTGGCACAATAAGTGCTGCAGCCCTAGGAGGCCTTCTCTGGTCACAGTGCCCTGGGTACCTGTGGTACCATTTACCAGGGGCTGACATGTGGCCAGAGATGCCATTTGGGTTTAGGCTTCAATGCAGTTTTAGGGAAAGAACATAGGCCCTGGGCACCTGATTAGCAGGAGCCCAGGGCACACTCAGTCAAAGAACATCAGCAATTCAGCAAAAAGTGGGGGCATACCATGCAGAAAGAGGGCACTTTCTCACAGGAACCAACCAGACAATTAGTCATTACATGCATGGATTATTGTAATATAATCTATATGGTTCTTCCCAAAAACCTCTTGGACACAAGTGTGCCAATTCCAAAAGCCCTAGCCATACTAATAAATGTCAGCTCCAACAGCAAAAAAATCTTAGTAATCAAAGATTTCACCTCACCCACAGCAGCCACCGACAATATTACCCCATCACAATACCTGTGCAACGACCTTGCATACTTTTTCTGCAGCAAGATCACAACCATTTAGTGAACCAGACCCCTTGAACCTCACCAGAAGCCTCCCAGTGATGAACGAAGACAACGCAATAATCACATGGGACTCCATCAGCACAGAGGAAATCACAGCAATCATGAAGACCATACACTCCAGGGCCGGACTGACCATAGCGGGCACCGGGCATTATCCAGGTGGGCCGGAAGGGTGGGAGACAGTTTTGAGTCGGTGGGGGCTGTTTTTGTTACTAGGGGCCGGTTTTGCAGCAGTGCTGCAATATCGTCCCCCTGTAACAAAAGTGCAGCACAGTGTTTCCCATCAGTTTTTGACCCCCTCCTCCCCACCCCAGGCGCGACGTAATTTCCAGGGCCGGTTTGCGTTCCAAGGCCGGCCCTGACCCCATCACACCTTCAACAAAGAATCGACCCCCATCAGCGAGGTATTCATCACCATCCTCAACACCTCCATCAGTACAGCAACCTGTCCTGAACCATGGAATTAAGCAGCGGTGAAAGCCCTCCAAAAGAATCCTCGGCCAACCCAAGCAAACTACCAACCAATATCCTCCTTACGTACCCTACAAAGTCCTGGAAAAAGCCATCAACAAGCGCCTCTCTGGCCACCTCACCAAATAACAGCTTCTCAACACCACTTTATCAGGATTCAGACCCAACCACATTATGGAAGCCACCCACATTGCAGCAAAAGGATGACATCAGGAAGATCCTCGACAAAGGAAATCACATGCTTCTCACCATTTCTACTTCTAAGAGAATTAGGGCCAAGAGAAGTGAAGGTTCAAGTTGAAGAATGCACTGAGTGAATGAGAGAAAAGCTTAAGATGGCCCTTTACATTGTTGAAATTAGATCAGAGGGTCCTTCTCAAAAATCTGAATGTGGAGACAGGATCAAAAGCCAAATATCTCCATACATTTAGTCTGTGCAGGAAAGAATGGATGAGGCATTCCCATAGCCTCACACAATCACCCAAACCCTTCTAACTCTCCACTTGTTACTTTGTTATTCATTACTCTGCTTCCCCAGCATCCTGTTGTCACTTAATGTGATCTAAATGAGGAATAACCAGTGCCAGAAAGAAGAGCATGCACAGATTGTTTATTTATTTTCTACGCAAGATCGCAAGCCAAACTACTTGAAACAGGGCTTATACAGAAGGATGTTGAACGTTCAAGTGACAATGAGTCTGAATGGATAACCTCTCTATTGGAAGAGAGCTATGCACCACAGAATCAGTCGATTCTCCCTTACCTGTGTAATCTGTTTGATGCCATGTTGATTTAGGAGTTTTTTATAGAATGCTTCAGTCTGCTCTGCAGTCATGTTAGGTTCATCCCTCGTGAAAAGGCAAACATCTGATGTCTCTGGTCGAATTCCATGAGGAAGAGGACTGAAATTGATACAGAACATCTGTCATGATTGGTTCTCTTCTTTCATGTTCTCGGTTAAACTTTAGCAAATATCCTGCAGCACAGCAAAGCATGTAAAATAGCAATTCCTATACATCATAAGTTTAGACTGTGCAGGGAAGTATGGATGAGGCATGCCTGGATGCTGCAGTATAAACCTGCAATGCAACCCTATTCTGGTAGGGTTGATGCGCTTACTAAATCCAGAAATGTTTCCGTCTTGTTATCCTGGATAATTATCCTACTCTTCTTTCAAAAATACATTAAAAGTCTTCACTTTGAACATCACTTCCAAGTGTGACATGACACCTGCCAGCCATCATCTTGCTCTCACAACCTCCTTTGCGTATAGCACCTCTCCCAATTTCACATTAAGATTCATCTTCTCTGATGAAGGTCTCGAATCTGTCCTGTTGCTCTTCACTTAATATTTGTATGTATTTTACTTGTAGTCATATTGTTGTCTCTGTCCTATTAACTGTAGGTTATGTTATGATGCGTTCTTACTTTAATTATTGTTTCATATGCAACTCATTGAGGCCAATTGCTATTCTATGTATATATTTTTATTTTAGGTCTAGACTTTCTGAATGTTTTGCTGTAACTGGCTGACAAAAACTGTTTAAATGCCGACGCCCTAGGGGCCGGATTGGTGCTATATTAAACTATAAATACATTTTTTTTAAAAATTCAGGCACAGTACCCATGAAATAACTTGAAGCAGTGCAAGCAGTCCTAAAGCAATAGTAGATTCCTGTGCGATATTGTATCATTGTGATAAGAGCCATTAAAAGGCCTGCATACAGCTTTATTAAAACCACAAAAAATGAAAAGGGAATGGTATTATTAAACCAACCTTTGAGCAACTGCCAACTACAGGGAAGTTATTTAATTACCTAGCAGGCTTATCACACAATAGTTATCACATACTGTCATGGCACAGTGCAACTGAAAGTGAACAACAAGAGTTTAGAAATTATTGCCTTGTATCCAACAACTGTGGATTAAGTAGAAAATGGCACATCACTATTTTCTGTAAGCCAGTCCCACAGTCACTAATCTTGTGGTTAGATTGCAGGCAAAGATGATTACTAGTGCTTTCTATGTGAATATCTATCTAGCACCTTCATACAGAAAGACCGTACAGTCTATGAAAACCCATCCAGCAACAACTGTAGGATTAACAGCGTTGTTATTTTTTCCCTTTCTTAGCTACGACCCACGTGGCCCTGAAACAAAGAAATTAATGTTGCTCCGAAAACTACAAACAATGAAAAAACATTAAAGAAATGAGCAATTACATTTTGATGCATTGATCCTGCTCTGGAATTTTCCATACAGTCACCATCAAAAGGATGTTGTCATGTTCATTTAGCAACAAAGAATCACCATCGCCCTTCTTTTTTGTGTAAGCTAGTAAAGCCTGTACGGCCTTCTTAACCTGAAAGAAAAATAAATAGGACACATATCAGCTAGGTTCAACATGGTGCTAAAAGCAACAGAGAAAACAGTAAGCATGTCACAACCAGCCCAATGAAAGTTGGCAGACCGCTAAAACACTCACTCTGGTATTGAGTTACTGCAGCAATCGGCAAGCTTGGATTTTTTTCTACTTTTTAATTAACTCTTGTGAATGAATGTTTGCAGGCAGTGGAATTCATATACAAATAAATAAATGGGCCTCAAATCCATTTATTTTCAACAGAACAATAGAAATGTCATGCAGTAATATATGTTAATGACCAACAAAGAGGAATTTTACAGCAGACAACAACCAGATACTAACACAAGCAAGGATTGACAACACCAACTGCATTGACTTTTGTATAGTGAAAAGTTTAAAACCATACTTCACTAAC
>CAWUFW010010874.1:0-197500 GCA_963921515.1 Calotriton arnoldi | reverse complement strand
AATGTGAGAGTGAATGTGTGAGTGAGTGTGTGAGTGTGTGAGTGAGTGTGTGTGTGAGTGTGTAAGTGAGTGTGTAAGTGAGTGTGTGAGTGAGTGTGTGAGTGTGTGTGAGTGTGTGTGAGTGAGTGTGTGTGTGAGTGTGTGTGTGAGTGTGTGAGTGAGTGTGTGAGTGAGTGTGTGAGTGTGTGAGTGAGTGAGTGAGTGTGTGAGTGAGTGAGTGTGTGAGTGAGTGAGTGAGTGAGTGTGTGAGTGAGTGTGAGTGAGTGTGTGAGTGAGTGTGTGAGTGAGTGTGAGTGAGTGTGTGAGTGAATGTGTGAGTGAGTGTGTGAGTGAATGTGTGAGTGAATGTGTGAGTGAATGTGTGAGTGAATGTGTGAGTGAGTGTGTGAGTGAGTGTGTGAGTGAGTGTGTGAGTGAGTGTGTGAGTGAGTGTGATGAGTGAGTGTGTGAGTGAGTGTGTGAGTGAGTGTGTGAGTGAGTGTGTGTGTGAGTGTGTGTGCGAGTGGGTGAGTGTGCGAGTGGGTGCCTGTGCGCGAGTGGGTGCCTGTGCGCGAGTGGGTGCCTGTGCGCGAGTGGGTGCCTGTGCGCGAGTGGGTGCCTGTGCGCGAGTGGGTGCCTGTGCGCGAGTGGGTGCCTGTGCGCGAGTGGGTGCCTGTGCGCGAGTGGGTGCCTGTGCGCGAGTGGGTGCCTGTGCGTGAGTGGGTGCCTGTGCGCGAGTGGGTGCCTGTGCGCGAGTGGGTGCCTGTGTGAGTGAGTGGGTGTCTGTGTGAGTGAGTGGGTGTCGTGTGAGTGAGTGTGTGAGTGTGTGAGTGTGTGAGTGTCTGTGTGAGTGTGTGAGTGTCTGTGTGAGTGTGTGAGTGTCTGTGTGAGTGTGTGAGTGTCTGTGAGTGAATGTGTGAGTGAATGTGTGAGTGAATGTGTGAGTGAATGTGAGAGTGAGTGTGTGAGTGAGTGTGTGAGTGAGTGTGATGAGTGAGTGAGTGTCTGTGTGAGTGTGTGAGTGAGTGAGTGAGTGAGAGAGTGTGAGTGTGAGTGTGTGTGTGTGTGTGTGTGTGTGTGTGTGTGTGAGTGTCTGTGTGAGTGTCTGTGTGAGTGTGAGTGTCTGTGTGAGTGTGAGTGTGAGTGTCTGTGTGAGTGTGTGAGTGTGTGTGTGCGTGTGAGTGAGTGTGTGTGTCTATATGAGTGTGTGTGTGAATGTGTGTGTGAGTGAGTGTGTGTGTGAATGTGTGAGTGAATGTGTGAGTGAATGTGTGAGTGAATGTGTGAGTGAATGTGTGAGTGAATGTGTGAGTGAATGTGTGAGTGAATGTGTGAGTGAGTGTGAGTGAGTGTGTGAGTGAGTGTGTGAGTGAGTGTGTGAGTGAGTGTGTGTGAGTGAGTGTGTGAGTGAGTGTGTGAGTGATGTGTGAGTGAATGTGTGAGTGAATGTGTGAGTGAGTGTGAGTGAATGTGTGAGTGAATGTGTGAGTGAATGTGTGAGTGAATGTGTGAGTGAATGTGAGTGAGTGTGAGTGAATGTGTGAGTGTGTGAGTGAGTGAGTGTGTGAGTGTGTGAGTGTGTGAGTGGGAGTGAGTGAGTGAGTGTGTGTGAGTGAGTGAGTGAGTGTGTGAGTGAGTGAGTGAGTGAGTGTGTGAGTGAGTGTGTGAGTGAGTGTGTGGTGTGTGTGAGTGAGTGTGTGAGTGAATGTGTGAGTGAATGTGTGAGTGAATGTGTGAGTGAGTGTGTGAGTGAGTGTGTGAGTGAGTGTGTGAGTGAGTGTGTGTGAGTGTGTGAGTGAGTGTGTGAGTGAGTGTGTGAGTGAGTGTGAGTGTGAGTGTGTGAGTGAGTGTGTGAGTGAGTGAGTGTGTGAGTGAGTGAGTGTGTGAGTGAGTGAGTGAGTGTGTGAGTGAGTGTGTGAGTGAGTGTGTGAGTGTGAGTGAGTGAGTGTGAGTGTGAGTGAGTGTGTGAGTGAGTGTGTGAGTGAGTGATGTGAGTGAGTGTGTGAGTGTGTGAGTGAGTGAGTGTGTGAGTGAGTGTGTGAGTGTGTGAGTGTGTGAGTGAGTGTGTGAGTGTGTGAGTGAGTGTGTGAGTGAGTGTGTGAGTGAGTGAGTGAGTGTGTGAGTGTGTGAGTGAGTGAGTGAGTGTGTGAGTGTGTGAGTGAGTGAGTGAGTGAGTGAGTGAGTGAGTGTGTGAGTGAGTGTGTGAGTGAATGTGTGAGTGAGTGTGTGAGTGAGTGAGTGAGTGAGTGTGTGAGCGTGTGAGTGAGTGTGCGTGTGAGTGAGTGTGCGTGTGAGTGAGTGTGAGTGTGAGTGAGTGTGAGTGTGTGAGTGAGTGTGAGTGAGTGTGTGAATGTGTGTGAGTGTGTGTGAGTGTGTGTGTGAATGTGTGTGAGTGTGTGAATGTGTGTGAGTGTGTGTTTATGTGAGTGAATGAGTGAATGAGTGAGTGAGTATGTGAGTGAGTGAGTATGTGAGTGTCTGTGAGTGTGTGAGTGTCTGTGAGTGTGTGTGTCTGTGTGAGTGTCTGTGTGTGTGAGTGTCTGTGTGAGTGAGTGTCTGTGTGAGTGAGTGTCTGTGTGAGTGAGTGTCTGTGTGAGTGAGTGTCTGTGTGAGTGAGTGTCTGTGTGAGTGAGTGTCTGTGTGAGTGAGTGTCTGTGTGAGTGAGTGTCTGTGTGAGTGAGTATCTGTGTGAGTGAGTGTCTGTGTGAGTGAGTGTCTGTGTGAGTGAGTGTCTGTGTGAGAGTGTGTGAGTATGTGAGTGAGTATGTGAGTGAGTATGTGAGTGAGTATGTGAGTGAGTATGTGAGTGAGTATGTGAGTGAGTATGTGAGTGAGTATGTGAGTGAGTATGTGAGTGAGTATGTGAGTGAGTATGTGAGTGAGTATGTGAGTGAGTATGTGAGTGAGTGTGTGAGTGAGTGTGCGTGTGAGTGAGTGTGCGTGTGAGTGAGTGTGAGTGTGAGTGAGTGTGAGTGTGTGAGTGAGTGTGAGTGTGTGAGTGAGTGTGAGTGAGTGTGTGAATGTGTGTGAGTGTGTGTGAGTGTGTGTGTGAATGTGTGTGAGTGTGTGAATGTGTGTGAGTGTGTGTTTATGTGAGTGAATGAGTGAATGAGTGAGTGAGTATGTGAGTGAGTATGTGAGTGTCTGTGAGTGTGTGAGTGTCTGTGAGTGTGTGTGTCTGTGTGAGTGTCTGTGTGAGTGAGTGTCTGTGTGAGTGAGTGTCTGTGTGAGTGAGTGTCTGTGTGAGTGAGTGTCTGTGTGAGTGAGTGTCTGTGTGAGTGAGTGTCTGTGTGAGTGAGTGTGCGTGTGAGTGAGTGTGCGTGTGAGTGAGTGTGCGTGTGAGTGAGTGTGCGTGTGAGTGAGTGTGCGTGTGAGTGAGTGTGCGTGTGAGTGAGTGTGCGTGTGAGTGAGCGTGTGAGTGAGTGTGCGTGTGAGTGAGTGTGCGAGTGGGTGAGTGTGCGAGTGGGTGCCTGTGCGCGAGTGGGTGCCTGTGCGCGAGTGGGTGCCTGTGCGCGAGTGGGTGCCTGTGCGCGAGTGGGTGCCTGTGCGCGAGTGGGTGCCTGTGCGCGAGTGGGTGCCTGTGCGCGAGTGGGTGCCTGTGCGCGAGTGGGTGCCTGTGCGCGAGTGGGTGCCTGTGCGCGAGTGGGTGCCTGTGCGCGAGTGGGTGCCTGTGCGCGAGTGGGTGCCTGTGCGCGAGTGGGTGCCTGTGCGCGAGTGGGTGCCTGTGCGCGAGTGTCTGTGTGAGTGAGTGAGTGAGTGAGTGTCTGTGTGAGTGAGTATGAGTGTGTGAGTGAGTATGAGTGAGTGAGTGAGTATGAGTGAGTGAGTGAGTCTGTATGAGTGAGTGAGTGAGTCTGTATGAGTGTGTGAGTGTCTGTATGTGTGCGTGTGAGTGTGCGTGTGAGTGAGTGTGCGAGTGGGTGCCTGTGTGCGAGTGGGTGCCTGTGTGCGAGTGGGTGCCTGTGTGCGAGTGGGTGCCTGTGTGCGAGTGGGTGCCTGTGTGCGAGTGGGTGCCTGTGTGCGAGTGGGTGCCTGTGCGCGAGTGGGTGCCTGTGCGCGAGTGGGTGCCTGTGCGCGAGTGTCTGTGTGAGTGAGTGAGTGAGTGTCTGTGTGAGTGAGTGAGTGAGTGTCTGTATGAGTGAGTGAGTGAGTGTCTGTATGAGTGTGTGAGTGTCTGTATGAGTGTGTGAGTGAGTGAGTGTCTGTATGAGTGTGTGAGGTGTCTGTATGAGTGTCTGTATGAGTGTCTGTGTGAGTGAGTGTGTGAGTGAGTGAGTGAGTGTGTGAGTGAGTGAGTGAGTGAGTGTGTGAGTGTGTGAGTGTGTGTGAGCGAGTGCGAGTGAGTGAGTGTGCGTGCGAGTGAGTGAGTGTGCGTGCGAGTGAGTGAGTGAGTGCGAGTGAGTGTGCGTGCGAGTGAGTGTGCGCGCGTGCGAGTGAGTGTGCGCGTCGCGAGTGAGTGTGCGCGCGCGAGTGAGTGTGCGCGCGCGAGTGAGTGTGCGCGCGCGAGTGAGTGTGCGCGCGCGAGTGAGTGTGCGCGCGCGAGTGAGTGTGCGCGCGCGAGTGAGTGTGCGCGCGCGAGTGAGTGTGCGCGCGCGAGTGAGTGTGCGCGCGCGAGTGAGTGTGCGCGCGCGCGAGTGGGTGTGCGCGCGCGAGCGAGTGTGCGCGCGCGAGCCGAGTGCGTGCGCGCGCGAGCGAGTGTGCGCGCGCGAGCGAGTGCGCGCGCGCGACGCGTGCGCTGCGCGAGCGTGCGCTGAGCGAGCGCTGCGCGCGAGGCGGCCGAGTGCGCGCTGCGGGCGAGTGCGCGCGCGCTGGGCGAAGTGCGCGCGCGCGGGCGAGTGAGCGCGCGCGCGCGGGCGAGTGCGCGAGCGGGTGCCTGTGCGCGAGCGGGTGCCTGTGCGCGAGCGGGTGCCTGTGCGCGAGCGGGTGCCTGTGCGCGAGCGGTGCCTGTGCGCGAGCGGGTGCCTGTGCGCGAGCGGGTGCCTGTGCGCGAGCCGGTGCCTGTGCGCGAGCGGGTGCCTGTGCGCGAGCGGGTGCCTGTGCGCGAGCGGGTGCCTGTGCGCGAGCGGGTGCCTGTGCGCGTCTGCAAGTGCCTGTGAATGTCTGCAAGTGCCTGTGAATGTCTGCAAGTGCCTGTGAATGTCTGCAAGTGCCTGTGAATGTCTGCAAGTGCCTGTGAATGTCTGCAAGTGCCTGTGAATGTCTGCAAGTGCCTGTGAATGTCTGCAAGTGCCTGTGAATGTCTGCAAGTGCCTGTGAATGTCTGCAAGTGCCTGTGAATGTCTGCAAGTGCCTGTGAATGTCTGCAAGTGCCTGTGAATGTCTGCAAGTGCCTGTGAATGTCTGCAAGTGCCTGTGAATGTCTGCAAGTGCCTGTGAATGTCTGCAAGTGCCTGTGAATGTCTGCAAGTGCCTGTGAATGTCTGCAAGTGCCTGTGAATGTCTGCAAGTGCCTGTGAATGTCTGCAAGTGCCTGTGAATGTCTGCAAGTGCCTGTGAATGTCTGCAAGTGCCTGTGAATGTCTGCAAGTGCCTGCGAATGTCTGCAAGTGCCTGCGAATGTCTGCAAGTGCCTGCGAATGTCTGCAAGTGCCTGCGAATGTCTGCAAGTGCCTGCGAATGTCTGCAAGTGGGTGCCTGCGAATGTCTGCAAGTGGGTGCCTGCGAATGTCTGCAAGTGGGTGCCTGCGAATGTCTGCAAGTGGGTGCCTGCGAATGTCTGCAAGTGGGTGCCTGCGAATGTCTGCAAGTGGGTGCCTGCGAATGTCTGCAAGTGGGTGCCTGCGAATGTCTGCAAGTGGGTGCCTGCGAATGTCTGCAAGTGGGTGCCTGCGAATGTCTGCAAGTGGGTGCCTGCGAATGTCTGCAAGTGGGTGCCTGCGAATGTCTGCAAGTGGGTGCCTGCGAATGTCTGCAAGTGGGTGCCTGCGAATGTCTGCAAGTGGGTGCCTGCGAATGTCTGCAAGTGGGTGCCTGCGAATGTCTGCAAGTGGGTGCCTGCGAATGTCTGCAAGTGGGTGCCTGCGAATGTCTGCAAGTGGGTGCCTGCGAATGTCTGCAAGTGGGTGCCTGCGAATGTCTGCAAGTGGGTGCCTGCGAATGTCTGCAAGTGGGTGCCTGCGAATGTCTGCAAGTGGGTGCCTGCGAATGTCTGCAAGTGGGTGCCTGCGAATGTCTGCAAGTGGGTGCCTGCGAATGTCTGCAAGTGGGTGCCTGCGAATGTCTGCAAGTGGGTGCCTGCGAATGTCTGCAAGTGGGTGCCTGCGAATGTCTGCAAGTGGGTGCCTGCGAATGTCTGCAAGTGGGTGCCTGCGAATGTCTGCAAGTGGGTGCCTGCGAATGTCTGCAAGTGGGTGCCTGCGAATGTCTGCAAGTGGGTGCCTGCGAATGTCTGCAAGTGGGTGCCTGCGAATGTCTGCAAGTGGGTGCCTGCGAATGTATGCAAGTGGGTGCCTGCGAATGTATGCAAGTGGGTGCCTGCGAATGTATGCAAGTGGGTGCCTGCGAATGTATGCAAGTGGGTGCCTGCGAATGTATGCAAGTGGGTGCCTGCGAATGTATGCAAGTGGGTGCCTGCGAATGTATGCAAGTGGGTGTCTGTGAATGTATGCAAGTGGGTGTCTGTGAATGTATGCAAGTGGGTGTCTGTGAATGTATGCAAGTGGGTGTCTGTGAATGTATGTGCAAGTGGGTGTCTGTGAATGTATGCAAGTGGGTGTCTGTGAATGTATGCAAGTGGGTGTCTGTGAATGTATGCAAGTGGGTGTCTGTGAATGTATGCAAGTGGGTGTCTGTGAATGTATGCAAGTGGGTGTCTGTGAATGTATGCAAGTGGGTGTCTGTGAATGTATGCAAGTGGGTGTCTGTGAATGTATGCAAGTGGGTGTCTGTGAATGTATGCAAGTGGGTGTCTGTGAATGTATGCAAGTGGGTGTCTGTGAATGTATGCAAGTGGGTGTCTGTGGTGGTTGTAGTGTATGCAAGTGGGTGTCTGTGGTGGTTGTAGTGTATGCAAGTGGGTGTCTGTGGTGGTTGTAGTGTATGCAAGTGGGTGTCTGTGGTGGTTGTAGTGTATGCAAGTGGGTGTCTGTGGTGGTTGTAGTGTATGCAAGTGGGTGTCTGTGGTGGTTGTAGTGTATGCAAGTGGGTGTATGCAAGTGGGTGTATGCAAGTGGGTGTATGCAAGTGGGTGTATGCAAGTGGGTGTATGCAAGTGGGTGTATGCAAGTGGGTGTATGCAAGTGGGTGTATGCAAGTGGGTGTATGCAAGTGGGTGTATGCAAGTGGGTGTATGCAGAGTGGGTGTATGCAAGTGGGTGTATGCAAGTGGGTGTATGCAAGTGGGTGTATGCAAGTGGGTGTATGTAAGTGGGTGTATGTGTGGCTGTGTTAATAGGCTGTATGGGTGGGTGAGTGACTATAGGTGTATAAGTGGGTGTGTGAGTAGCTGTATGGCAGAGTGCGCCTGTGTGAGTGAATGGTTGTATCAGTAGCTGTATGGATGAGTGAATGGTTGTGTGAGTGGCTGTACGAGTGAGTGGGTGTGTGAGAATTGGTATGGGTATGCCAGTTCATAAGCAGTGCATTGCAGGGCCGTAAGTTGTTAGCTCAGGTAACTATAACCGCCAAATTTCACTGGTTTTGTGCGAGTGAAATCTGAGCCAAACTATAACGTCCCTGTAACCTTGGGTTTTTAAGTAAATTTCTATGGTTTTTAGGTCGAGCCTGGGAAGCGCATGTGCTGCGGCATGCTGTATTGGCGTTTGGAATAGAAGCCCCGCTCACCATCCGCTCATATTTGTCATTGGCTTGTGTCATTGCTCTTCGTTAATGCTGGCTTCTAATTCGTTAATAGGCTCGTTAGTCCCTCCTTAGTACCGCCTTGTCTTCATTTGTAACCTTTCATGAGGATTGGCACTTTTACTTCGGTTGTTACACAGAATGTCTTTTTTAGGCTGTAAGCACTAATTTCTTTAATGAGTTTCTCCTACTGCAGGCAGGGCTTGCTTTCCTGCAACTTTCAGCATGCCATGCGTGCTTTCACTTTCCGAGCAGCCTGAGACAATGGAGGCCGCTTCTTTGAATAGGTCTTGCATTTACCAGAATGAGCTATTGCCATTGTAAAAGAAAATGCCTTTAACTTGTGTTAATTAGCAAAACAGATCAATAGAAGAAACTGTCATTTATAATACCAATAGCTTAAACTCTCGCAAATGCGAGACCTATTGCATTGCAAATGCTGGTTTAGGTCGAGCCAGGACAGCGCATGTACTGCTCTGCGAGACATGCTGTATTCAAGTATGGACTTGAAGCGCCGCCCACTCAGCCCATATTTTTCATTGGCTTGTGTCTTCTGTAAATGCTGGCTTCTGATTCGTTAATAGGCTTGTTAGTCCCTCCTTAGTACCGCCTGGTCTTCATTTGTAACCTCCCATGAGGACTGGCCCTTTTACTTCTATTACACAGTATGCCTGATTTAGTCTGTAAGCACCATTTTCTTTAAAGATATTCTCCTACTGCAGGCACGATATGCTTTCCTGCAACATTCAGAGCGCCATGCCCGCTTTCACTTTCCAAGCAGCCCGAGACAATGGCAGCCGCTTCTTTGAAGTGAAATAGGTCTCGCTTTTAAAAGAGTTTCAGCTATTGGCATTGTAAATTACAAGGCCTTTTATTTATGTTTTAATTATCAAAACAGATAAATGAAATGCATTGTCATTTACAATGCCAATAGCTTAAACTCTTGCAAATGCGAGACCTATTGCATTGCAAATGCTTGTTTAACTAGTAGTCATATTTGAAAAGTGGTGGAGAAAGGGGGCGGTACCTTCAACCATCTCAGGAATCCAGCTGTAAGGCACTTAGTGGAGGTAACAGGAGGGCTTCTTGGCTTCCAAGGTCTCTCAGCAGCCAAGGGGACTTCCTCCCCCAACGAGTAGTGCACCAGGAGGGGAGTTTGTAGAGTGGTGGGGAAAGAGGGTGTTGCCTGCAAAGTCCTCTCAGCAATTAGGCTGTGTGGGACTTACTGGCAGTAACCGGAGGGCTTGTTGGCACCCAAGGACCCTCTGGAGCCAACAGGACTGGATTCCCCCAACCAGCAGTGCGCCAGGAGGCACGTTTGCAGAGTGGTGAAGAGGGTGGGCCTCCAGTGACATGCTTTTTTTAAAAAAAAATGTATTCGGGTAGGGGGGCCACGTAGCCCATCTTCCCTGGGCCAATGTTGGCCCCAGGAACAGGCTATTTTCGAATAGGGGAGGGGGCTGCACAGCCACTCTAGGGGCACCCCATCCTCCAGGGTACGCCTTTTTTTTTATAAACTTAAGGGGGGGCTGAGCGCCGTCACTCCTACCGGGGCCCGGCCTTTTTTTGTTTTTTAAATCCAGGGCGGAGGTCGCGGAGCCCCCAGCTGATTTCAGCCACAGGGACCCCCATCCCCGGCCTCACTTGTGGGTGCCCTGGTCCCACCCAGGGCACCCACTGTTTAGGACCGCAGGGGGAGCCTTAAGGCCCCCGCGGTACCTGCCGGCCCCCGCCTCCTGCGGCATTGCTTTGACAGAGGGAGCTGCTGAACATGCAGCTCCCTCTCCGTCAAAGCAAAGCTTTGAGCAAGCGAGAGTAAAATGCTTTTGCTTGCTCAAAGCAGAGCACAGTTTGCTATGGCTTGGCGAGAGCGGTAAAGCTCCCGCCAAGCCATAGCAACAGCTATGTCCCAGGGGTAGGCACCCCGGGACATAGCAAGAGCCAGCCCTGGGGGGTGGCGGTCCCTAGGGCCATCTATGGCTCCAGGAGGGGGACCGCGCAGCCCCCTCCTTTGCACTACACCGCCCGAGGAGGTGGTGGTCCCCGGGGCTACGGGGGCGGGGTCTGGCCCAACAGGGGACCAATAATTAACGAAGCGCGCGGGACCGCACTTCATTTCTTTTAATTTATGGCGGGATTCGCGAATCCAACGCGACACCCACCAATTTTTTTTTTTTTTTTAATTTTTTTTTTTTTTAAAAGCTTTATTGGCCCAGCAGGGACCCTGTGCCCCCCCCCGCCTCCCTCCCCACACACGAGGTCTAGGGGTCAGAGTGATTCTACCCTGTCTCCTTTTTCTTTTTTTAATGTTTTTTGTGTGACACAAGATGGCTGCAAATACTTCCTAGTTTTAAGTGCTGGTAGCCATTAAGATCTGAGCACGAGATCTCAGGTGGGGGTCGCAGTTGTATATCTGTAAAACCTTTAAATAACTCTGCAACTACTGAACGGTTTACACTATTTAACAAAAAGAGTGCTTTCTGGACCAACAGCTACCTTTCTGCCAAATATGGTGCAATTCCATTCAGCAGTTCGGGCTATAGCCATGTTTAATGTTTAGTATGGAAATTAAACATGGGGAAAACAAGTTTTAGGACCCCCTCCCCTTTTTCTCAGTCTTTGCTTGACAAATCACCCCGAAATTTTCAAGACAGCAGCTGAAGGGAGTGGTAAACTAGTTTTGAGAATTTCCTGAGGATTCGTCAAACAACGCCCAAGTTATTAACAAATGACAAAAATGTTCTTCCTATGGAAACTACATCCTAGCTGTAACTACCTACTGGCAACTTCCAGTAGGTAAATAAATATATAAAGGCTTTTGTCATTGTACAGCTAGGCATGGATAGCACTGTGCTAGTCCTATGCTTAAAGACTTTTTCCCTTATATCCAGGCGTGGATGGCAATGTGCTAATCCTATGCTTAAAAACTTTGATGGAAAAGCAGACATTTGAGGTGAGCAGATCTAGAGTGTCGCTGGTGTTGAGGGTGCTCTATACAGGAGCTGCTTTCCACCTAAACTTGAGAACTACCCATAGTTCTCTGCTTCTTTTTGCATAATTTATACGTCACTATACCTGAAAGGGTATAGTTTTGACTTCTACTGGGTGCTCCCTTGTGTCTGGATAAAGCTATACCTCTCTGAAGAGCTCCTAATGAGAGCGAAACATGTCAGGGTTTGCTTTTATTCATTTCAGGTTGGCTTCGTTGGCATTTTACCAATTCAAAGCTGTAATACTGTGCCTGGAGTGGTAAAAGGCTTTTGTCATTGTACAGCTCCGCATGGATAGCACTGTGCTAGTCCTATGCTTAAATACTTTGCTGTAGAAATGGCAAAAGACTTTGTCCCTTTCTATCTCGGCGTGGATGGCAATGTGCTAATTCAATGATTAAAATCTTTGATGGAAAGCAGATATTCGAGAGGAGAATATCGAGTGTCGCTGGTGTTGAGGATGCTCTATACAGGAGCTGCTTTCCACCTAAATTTGAGAACTACCCAGAGTTCTCTGCCACTTTTTTGCATATATATATATATATATATATATATATATATATATATATATATATATATATATATATATATATATATATATATATATATATATATATACATACATACATACACATACACACACACACACACACACACACATATATATATATATATATATATATATATACACACACACACATATATACACACACACATATAAATACACAAAAAAAGCACACACCAAAAAAAGCACACACACCAAAAAAAGCCGCACACACCAAAAAAAGCCGCACACACCAAAAAAAGCGCACACACCAAAAAAAGGCGCACACACCAAAAAAAGGCGCACACACCAAAAAAAGGCGCACACACAAAAGGCGCACACACAAAAGGCGCACACACAAAAGGCACACCAAAAAAAGGCGCACACACCAAAAAAAGGCGCACACACCAAAAAAAGGCGCACACACAAAAAAAAGCACACAAAAAAAAAAAAAAGGCGCACACAAAAAAAAGCGCACAAAAAAAAGCGCGCACAAAAAAAAGCGCGCACAAAAAAAAAAGAGCGCACAAAAAAAAAGCGCACACAAAAAAAAAAGCAAGTACGGAGCCCAAAGGAAGTTACCAAGTTTTAGGTGGAGAGCAGTTCGTTCCAAAGGTAATACACTACAATACCACAAACACTGTAAATTCACTTATCTCAAATGTCTCTTTTCAAGCACATTTTTAAGTGTAGGATTAGCAGAGTGTCATACATGCCAAGCTAGAAGACCGAAAAAGCTTTCTGCCACTATGTTTTTAGGCATAGGATCAGCAAGGGTCATTCATGCAGAGTTGAAAAATGATAAGTGATAAAAGCCTTTTACCATTCAAAGCACAGTGTTAAAGATTTGGATTGGTAAAATACCATCCACGAAAACCTGGAATGACTAAAAGTAGCTCCTTACACGTGTTTCGCTCTTACTAGAGCTCAGAGGTATAGCTTTGTCCAGACATAAGGGAACACAGGCTATAAGTTCAAACAGTGCCCTTACATCAGTGCTTACCAAATGTTTTAGAACCACAACCCAATTTTTATAACAAACTTTTGTGACTCCTCCAGCTTTAAAGAACAGGAGGCAGAGCGATTTTTTCATGTAGAAATAGACATTTTTAACAAGCACTTTACAGTTATTGGTGTTCCTCTAAGAACAAATGTTTGTACAGGTCACAAACTTGACCAAGCCCTTTGATAGGTCTATCAGACTGTGGCCAAGACATTGATGTTCCCATAAAAGTGCAGATGGTCAACTGTACTCTGGAGCTGGAACACTTTCAGAGCGAGGTGCTGTCCTGTGGCATCGCTTTATAAAAATCACAAGCCTTTTGAAAAATCTTTGTTGATACTAGTGATTTTTAGCAAATTTGAAAAACTGAAGCCGACACCGCTATACACCCCACTGCTCCCGCTGGAAGCCCTGCCCCAAGGCCGCGACCACTACACCGCTCGTGAGCTCAGAGTGTGGACCGAACACACGCCCACAGAGGTGGAGTCTATTTGCAGACAGACAGCTGGTCTTGATCGAGGGTCTGGTGGAGGGAAGCAGGCTCCCAGAAGGATAGTTCCTTCTACATAGACAAACCGTCTCGGACTGTAAACAGACCTGGGACCTATCCAAGGGGGAGCCTACAACACACTCAACACTCCACACGCTCCTGACCCTTCGGTAACCTCATCACATGGAGCTATAGGGCCATCCAAGAGCTCACGGCTACACCAATCACTCAGCTCCGGCAGAAATGGGAGGAAGAATTCGGGCACGCACTGAATGACAAAGAATGGCAGATCGCACTAGAACACCCCAAAAAAGTGCCCAGCAACACACGTTTCAAAAAATTCAATGCAATATACTACACTGGGCAAATCTGACACCAGCAAAGCCCAACGCTTTTATCCTATGACAATTCCGATGCCCGCGTTGTCATCTCCTCAACGCCACGTTCCAACACATGTTCTTGAACTGCCCCATCCTGCAACCCTACTGGGCAAGAATACATGACGCAATACAAGCGGCCACAGAACTAACAGGTTCCAACGCATGGGAGGCGTGCGCATTAGGCATATCCCGACCTATGAAAGATAGAAAAGTGGAAAAAAGGTTCACGTCACTAGCCCTCCTCCTAGCAAAGCGATGCATTGCAATGCAATACACTGGCACGCACCCACAGGGCCCCCACTAGAAGCCTTGAGATACGCCCCATTTAATTACAGCGCAGCAGAAGACGACGCGATCAGGTTTGGAGGAGGCACGTGGCACACGACGACGCCACATATCCATGGAGTGGACAACACTCCTCCACAACTTTAAACAAAGGACGCCAGCCCAATCACCCAGGATCTCACCCACACCGACCATGCCATCAGACCTAACCCCTCGATCATAAGCACAAACGAACGTCCCCCTTATAGCCACTCATGCCCGGTAGCAACAACGGACCCCCTGCGTAGAAACCCCCTCCCCCTTTTTAGTCCCATAGTCACAAGTCTGCACCCAACGCAATAGGCCCATCAAAAAGAAAATACACAAACGCCCGTCCCACACCCCTCCCCCATCCACCCACTCCCAGTTTAATCCCCAGTTGGGCAATAGTACCCTCTCCTCGCACCCATAACAAACGGGCCCAACGTTTGAGCCTTAGCATCAGAGACAGCGCAAATAGACCCAATATATCTCCACTCAGACCACACAATAGATAACCTCCTCAAACAAACTGAACCAACAATGGACACTTTCCAGAGATGTAACAGGACTCACCGTTCACTATCTATATTTGACAAGGTTATGTACAATATGCAATATGGAAAACCCAATAAAATGGTTTATAAAAATAAAAAAATACAAGTGATGCTCACTAGCAACTCCCGCCACCGCCTAATCACTAGACTGTACAAGATTATACAAAAAGAGACATTGCCTAGCCAAACTAGATTAATGGACGAGTGGAACACCATTCTAAATCCTCTGCTCTCTTTAAAGGATTGGGAATTTTGCTGTGCACTCACGGGCAAAATAACAGCTAATTCCAATCTAGGAGTTATACATTTTAAATACTTACAGCAACTGTATTATCCTCCACTCCAACTGTTTTGATGTGGACTGTGTGCGTCTGCCCAATGTGGGCCCTGTGGCACTCCTGAGGCAAACTATTCATCTGGCCTGGTTTTGCTTAAGAGTACAGCTCTTCTGGACGGAAGTAACAGACCTTATCTGAAATGGTAATGGAGCAGGTGGACTGCACTACACGTTTATTGGGTCTTGTCACAGGTCTACAGCCTTCCAACCGTAAATTGGTGTCAATCGGTCTATTGCTAGCCAAAAGGAGCGAGTCTCTATATTTGGGGGTTGGGGGGGGGGGTGGTTTAAGAAAGCACCTGAATTTGAACAATGGTTGCTGGACGTAACCTACTGCAAAGACCAATTCAATTAGAAATATATGAGGAAGAACTACCAGCAGCATCCAGACCCAGGAGTATATGGACACCCTTCACAACATTTACTTGCCAACGCCTCAGTAGACTAAATACAGTTACCTGCCCTGCCATATAAAGTATATTGTCATATTTACGAGTGTTATCAATGATAATGTGCTATGGTATGTGTTGGATATACTATGCATAAGTTATGAGGATACTGAGCTTGTAACGTCGTATTTGTGTAATGAACATTTTGAAAAACAAATAACAAGCATTGAAAATGCAATAGGTCTCGCCTTTGATTAAGCTAAAGCCATTTGCTTTGCTAATGGTATTGTATAGCAACGCAAATGGCTTTAACTTAATGAAAGGCGAGACATTTTGCATTTTTAATGCTGGTTTATTTTCTTTAGGCACAGGGAGACTAAGTGATTTGTCCAGAATCACAAAATGCTGAGACTAGAACCTGGTTCCCCAGTTCCAAATCTGGCAGCTCCGGCCGTAACGCCACATCCTCGTCTTGAAAGTACCACCGGTTGACCTCTACCAAGAGTAAAAGAGAGCAAGAATAGCCCATATATCCATTTAATCCTAATGAAGGGGTGGTATATGGAATATAGTGCCCTCTGTCATGAGGTACATGAATATTGCAAGTCACTAAGGATTGTAGCGGGCTGAAGGCCATGGATTAAGATGTTTAATAGAGCTACGGAGAGCTATGTGGCTCGCAATTTCCTTATAATACACTCGAGGTATAGTAACAGAGGATCATGGACTACATATCATCTGACAAAAATGTCGTGTTCTAAATGTCGTTTAAAAAACATATCACCCATTAAATTCTATAGACAAAATCGACACCAAAGGATACAATATTTTTGTAAGCAATATTTAGGACACACTATTATGTGAGATGATAATTTTGTCAGCCATATCCTGACATACGAAACCACGCCATGCATTTAAACGTCTAATTATAATATAGTTTTATAAATAACCAGAAACAGTACTGTAACTGATAAAGGTTGTACGGAGTTTGCAAGAGTTTCTGGCAGGCTGAAAAACAGCTCCAGTTGCCTTCCGAGCAGAGTGATTCCATAGCATGAAAGGTGCCGCAGCCGGCCCGGCGCGCCATAGGCGTCCGGGCACCTGTGGAAGGGACTCGGCGCGGGGTCCCTGCTGTGTGCCGCAGAAGGCGTGGGTGCTCGGGAGCTGCAGCCGGCATCTGTAGGGGCACGACCGCTTTAAACCGAGGAGGAATTCACCCCTGCCTGTCCTCGTCCACCGTAAGCCCCCTGGATCCCAGCCATGGAGTGTAACCGAGCTCACCGTGTGATCCCCGGCTGATTCATCCCAGCTCAGCTCCTCACACCGGCGCCCTCCTGACCTCCCTGGAATAAAGCCCCTCAATCTCTTTAAACCCCTTTTATCTTGGGAAGGCCGGGCTCCCGGTGCCTGTGCCAGACGCGGCACTCATAGAAACAATATCAGAGAAAAGCAAAATACGGGGATGTTTAAGCGAGGAAAGTGGGGAGCGCGAGATGTGCAGTCCAGCGACGCGCTGTGTGGCGCTGTGTGGAAAAGAAGATGGCCGCCGAGTAGGAGCTCTTCCCGGGAGCTCCCGGGTCAGGGATTACCAAATCGGTAAAAATCCCCTTGTTTACCCGTCCATCCGCCTCCAATCGACTTTTATCCAGCTCCCTTTAACATCGGATTTGGCATTGAAACGTGGCCTACCTTTCAGGGACGAACACGAGGGACCAGACGTTCCTCTCACCTTGCCCGCCTCGCCGATCTTTCCCCAGGATCAAGCCCTCCGAGCCGGACCTGTGGCGACTCCACCATCCACTGTCGCATTGATTGTGGGCTTTTACACCGTCGGCCACGCCGCTCCATTGCTGGACGAATTTTCCTCTGGCTTGGGCATGTTTCTGCTTCGGCGCCTTTTTCCTCTTCGGCGCGGACACCGAGGAAGCCCAAAGTGGGGTTTTTGCCCTGGTCCCCCTCTCCTGAGGCTGCTTGTCCTTGCTTGCTCACTGTTGGGGAGCACTTCGGCTCGAGCCGCCACCAGAGCCCGGGGGCCGGATTTGTGCCCCTCAACCGCTCAGCCCTCACCCGCGTCCTCTGGCGGTCCCGTGGTTGGGAGCACCTGGAGCAGATCTGCGCCCTACCTGCACACAGCCCCCGACCTCGTTGGTCCGAGAAGCCGGTCTGGGAAGCCGGAGCTGCTACCGGAGTGTCCCTGAAGCTAAAGGCCCCTGGAGTACCACGGGTGCATAACAGGAGCGCACAGCACGATGAAGGAGGGGACTCGCAAGCAGGGCGAAAGCCATCGAGAGCCCCCTCCCAGTTTCAGGCAGCCGGCGGTCTACAAATTGGATTTGAGTTGTCTAGGAGAGAACATAAGAGAAAGTCGGACGTCTCCGCGGATCGGGATTTCCGAGACTTGCTGTGGAAAGCGGGTGATCTCGTGGCATGCTGTGATCTCGGAAGTCTGGCAGTTCAGGGAAAGAAGCAGAATCGTTGCACGCCCAAGGGTGCAAGAAGCCAGCAAAGCCTTCTTGCTCAGGAACGAGCGGGCCGGACCAAAAGAGAACATCCCGCCCGAGAGCAATACAGACCGAAGGCCTCCACCCCCGGCCGACGAAAACACAGTGAAAGATCTGTGCATATGCCTTAAAGGAATAGGCGCCTCTCCTTCAAGAACAGAAACATATTTCACTCTTAAGATCACAACTGATGGCAAACGCTGCAGAACTGAGGGCAAATGGCCGCCGTCTCGACACAACAATGGACACTGCGTCCGGAGCGCCTGCCAAGTAAGCATCACAGTGGAGTTCTGGGCTCTTATCTGATGATCGACTGGCATTGTTCATCTCTCCGTCCAAAAAAGGTATGACGGGGGGGGTGTTTTACGGCATATTCCATGGAAACTCAATGATGTAAAATAAAATTCAATAAACTCTAACTCCTCCATATCATCTAGTTGTTCTGCCTGACTTTAAAATGAACGGACTTGATCGGACACAGTTCTCCATTTTGTGGTTTTGACTGTCCCCCATGATGCCTGTTGCTGCCGGAGCGAGCAGCGCCCGTTCACCAATCCCATTGGAGCCAACGACACCTCTCCCTTCTCATTGGACTTGGTGATGCACCCCTCTCCACTCCTACCTTCACCAGACCCAGTTTTAAAGTCTGGCTTTGGCTGTTGCTGATACCTGGACCCTCTCCGATTTTGTCCGACTTGCTTACTCTTAGTTTTTCTTAGCTCTGAATCCTCTGGGTCTAATCAGCGCTAGCGTTTAGCGGAGCCCGAGAACCATTGGCCGTTGCAGCGGTCCTACTCAGCTATAGAGGAGTCTGGCTCACCCCCTTGGCCGTCACCTACCCAGCCGGACATCGGACATTGTTTTTAACGGTTTCTTTCACGGTTCTAGTTGGTCTTTCACTCTGACTGCTCGGACTGCTTTGTCTACCCTAAAGTTCTTTCTCCCTTCTGATCTGCCTGATTTTATCTGCATTCCTTTCCCATGTTTACCTTTCCCCCCTATACCTTCCATTCCCCATAAGATGTGGTGTTCTTGGCTATGCAACGTGCTAATAACTTTTGTGATGTTGTAATCTCATGTTTTTATCTTATGCCTATACTTGTTAATCGGAAACTGTAACTGATGTTCATTTTTGTAATCCTGTAACTCACTGATCCTCATGTAAAGCGCTCCGATACCTCCGGGTCTAGCCAGCGCTATATAAAACTCTGCAAATAAAAAATCTCTAGCCTTCCACACACTTAGAAAAGCAATGGCCGGGTCGCCATGCTGGGAACATGTGCCGGCCAGTTTTCTTTTATGCATTAAACTTTTATGGGACACGGACTTTTCCTTAAAACAACACGATTAACAGTAATAATTTTCGTGCGTCTGCGTGTAGTCAGAGGCGTTTGCAGCCTGGTTCTGTTATCTGTCCGTGTAGCGCTTTGCTGCCGTGACCCGTTTCACAGCACTAAGGAACAACAGGAGAGAGAAAATGAGGGAACAGCAAAGATAGAAGTGGAAAATGGCTGAAATAAGGGACAAATATATTATTTTCATTCAGGTTCCTTGTCTAGCGTTCATGCAGTCCTATAGTCGCTTCAAAGCGCCGACAAGATCAGGAGAAAAGAAATAACGAGAGCGTGTGAAACAGAGAAAAGGATGGAACAAAAGGAAGGCTGATCGGGATCTCATGTCGTTGACATGCTTCTTGTTTGTATAGCACGTGCGCTCTCCTGAAGCTGCTTTAAGCGCTTTAGTGCATAAGGAGAGAAAGATGGGACAATAGACAAAAAGAGGGCAAAAGCCATGATGTAGCGTTAGCTGCTTGTATAGCAGGACTTGGAAAATATTATCCCAGTGGGGGAAATAGGAAATAAGGTACATCTAGGTCTCGGCGGGGCGTGTAGAATGCCCAACAGAGTTTGTTGAGCGGCGCCTTTACATCGCGCTTTCTCCCCAAAAAGTCCCCCAAAAAAAGTGACTAGTGTCACGCCGCCAGTGAAGCCTCCAGTCTACGCGTGCACATCTTCTGTCCGTTCGCGTGCACATTGGAATCCGTATCGTTTCCAAAAGGCCCTCGCATGGTGAGAGCAGCGCATGCGCGCTGCCAACGCCAGGCGAGACCTAAAAAACAATAGTTATTGTAGTGATCAGTAAGGGTGTCCAGATTGGTCATGTTAAGGGGTGGCTTGAGACCATTCTTGCAAATGGATGTTAGATCACTAATGTTGATGTCTCTCAGGTTACAAGACAGTTGTTTGGTTTTAGGAGGTTGGTCCCGTATGTGCATGATATTTTCCAGTATGCGGAAGGATATTTGGTGATGATCCGACCAGTCAGGGTAAAATGTCATCAAGTTGAATGATGTTGTCTTTAGCTATGATAAGGTAGAGGGTGGCGCCCTTGTTGTAGGTAGGTCCCTTGCAGACTGGGGTGAAATAGAGGTCAGAGAGGAAGGCCTCTAAGGAGCATATTAAAGGATCATCAGTGTCGTTCCAATGAAGGTTAAAGTCTCCGAGGAAGATATGGCTGTGTTGGTCTGAGCATGAGGTTATGGACTCCATCATTTGCTCAATGAAGAGAAGATTGTCCCCTGGTGGATGATAATTAGTGTGAAGCACACAGACAATCTTGTCATTCCAGATTTCGATGACTAGTTGCTCACAGGAGGACATCATAGAATTTTGAGTTTATTTCAGCACGAGATTGGAGCGATGTATGCAAGCAATGCCCTGCGCCCCCCGCCCCCGTTTTAACAGGTCGATCGCATCTGATAATGTCATAATCAGGAGGGATTAAGATGTCGAGAACTGGAGAGGAGTCGTCATTGAGCCAAGTTTCAGTAAGGATCAAGAGGTCTAAGTTTTGCGAGAGGAGTTCCGAAATATCTCCTGCGTGTTTCACAGCAGATCTGCAGTTGAGCAGCAACGATTTGAAGAGTGTGCTGGTAGTGACTACTTCACTGTGAGACGTGGTGATCTGAAGAAGGTTATCCCTAGTCACAGATCTTAGGTTCACACTGGGTTTGCTACTAGGGTCAGGGGAGATAGTTGGGATGTTGAATGTAGAATTAGAGGGGCCATACCCAGACCCTTTGTATGATATTAGAAGAGCGAGGGTGTCGTCGTCCGACAACTGCGGCAAAAACCTAAGGGGCCTAGACTGGTGGTTTGGAAGAGGCCGGGTTCTCCAGAGGGCTAAGTGGGTAAATGTGAGAAGACAGTTCATCCACACAGTGTTTAGCCCTTAGGGGAGGACTGGGTTGGTCGGTCCCCAGGGAGGGAGAAGTTTCCAAAACTTCTCCATCTAGGGGGCGCTAGAGAGCCGGCAAGCAAGATGGCCGCACCCTAGTGAGGCTCCTGCTGCTCGGAGCTACAATTCGACAAAATCCTTATCAAGGTTGCGTCCGATATGAAAATGTAAACATCAAAAAGTGGTGGTAACCTGTGCAGAACAGAATGATGGCGAAGAACTACTGCTACCACCCCGTGTCTGAAGATATGCAAGTCTGACCGTGAGACCGGCACAAAATGCCGGAAGCCTAATCATCAAGATTGCACATACGCTGCAGAGTCAAACCTTTGTCTCTCAGTGAAATACTGCTGCCGGAGGAGACACGGAGACACAACCAGCTGGCGATCGACAGGAGTGAGACCCGCGGAGAGGATGGTACGCGGCCCCTGCCAAACCGCGCTGCGAGCGGATTGCCGCTGCTCCTCACCATACCGGTGAGGTAACAGGGGCTGGAGATCACCGCTGTTAAAAAAAAAAAAAAGAGGCCGGAGTGCGCCACGACGGACAGGGCTCGGGCGGGGCGGGGGGGGGAGGAAGACCCGGAGCGGGTAGGCGCACTAAAATCCACAGACCGGTCGAATGGAGGACTATATTGAACGTATGCTGGTAGAGCTGTTTGGCGCCACCTCCTTTTCCAAGGTGCTGATATTGGAGCGTGCCCACCTATCACTTGCATCCAGGCCACCGCCAGGGTTCTCCCCCAGACCCATTCTTGCACGGCTCCTGAATTACAAGGACAGGGACACTGCACTGCGTATGGCACGGGAAAAAAGGACCTCCATCATGATGGTCGCTCCATCTCCATATTTCTGGATTTCACACAAATGGTTCAGGAGGCTCACAGAAAGTTTGTCCCAGTGAAGCGCAGAGTTACAAGTTACGCGATGCTGTACCCGGGGAGATTACGGGTGACGCATCGGGGTAAGGAGCATGTGTTCATCACGCAACAGCAGGCACAGGATTTCCTCAAAACAGCATCCTCTCGCAGCCCTCGATCAGAGAGGAAAGGAGAAGACTCCAGAGCAACCTCTCCACTATCGAATGCAGATTAAATGAACTGGCCTGGAACGGAATAATCAACGAAGACTGCCACCATGAGCACCATCATGTATCGTTTTATTTTTGCTTGCAGGGAGGGGGGTAATGTTTTAATGAACAAGTTACTTACCTTCGGTAACGATATATCTGTAAGAAACATTAGTTTGTTATAGATTCCTTACCTTAGAATTACCCTCAGGCGTCAGACTGGATCCGGAAAGATTTTTCGTCAGCAGTACCTCTGCGCGTCGGAAGGTGGCGTCGGTCGGCTCCGCGTCCGTCGTCCGCGTCGTGGCCGCAGGGATGATGTCGCGGTAGCTACTTAGAGCGCCGCCCTCGCGCGCTGTCAGTTCTGTACACGACTTTCCGCGCCAGATGTCATTTAGAGGAAATCCTCTCCCCAAGGCAGTAGTGGCTGCCGTCGCCCTGGTGGAATGGTCGCGTAGCCCAACCAGAGGCTCCTTTTAGCCAGAGAATAGCATGCCTTAATACACAAAACAACCCCATCGAGAAATGGTGCGTTTGTGTACGGCCCGACCTTTCTTGGAGCCCACGTAGCCAACAAAGAGTTGGTAATCCACCCGGAACGGTTTCGTGCGATCCAGATAGAAAGAGCGCACGTTTTAGGTCCAGACGGTGGAGCCTCTCTTCCTCCTTCGAAGGATGCGGAAAAAAGTGGGCAAGGTAATGGTCTGCCCGATGTGAAAGGCAGTGACCACCTTAGGAAGGAAGGATGGACGGGTCCTGAGAACCACCTTGTCCGGATGGACAGAAAGGAAAGGAGGTTTGCAAGAAAGGGCCTGGAGCTCACTCACCCTTCTAGCAGAAGTGATGGCTACCAGGAAAGCAGTCTTAAGAGTCAAGAGAGTCTCAAAGGACAGTTATGTAACGGCTCAAAGGGAGCGCACATTAAATAGGTAAGAACAAGATGCAAGTCCCACTGAGGCATAACGAAGGGGATTGGAGGAAAGAGATGCGTTAAGCCTTTCAAGAAACGGTTAACTACCGGGGACTTGAAAAGAGAAGGCTGATCCGGTAGCCGAAGGAATGCAGAGATTGCTGACAGATAGCCCTTGATAATACCCAGAGCAGAGCCCTGCTGGGCTAAAAAGAAGGAACAAGAGGACTTTAAAAAGAGGGGCAGAAAGGGGATCCACAGCCTTTGCTGTGCAACATGCCACAAACTTGTTCCACTGGCAGGCGTATACCGTCTTAGTGGAGGGACGCCTGGCTGCCAAGATTACATCACAGACTTCGGGGGCAGGTCGAAAGACGTCAACTGCCGCCGCTCAATCTCCACGCAAGGAGGTGGAGACTGGACAGGTTCGGGTGAAGGACCGTCCCTGCTGCGACAGAAGATCCTCCCGAAGAGGCAGTCTGATCGGAGGATCGATGGCCATGTTGAGCAGCTTAGGGTACCAGACTCTTCGTGCCCAGTGCGGGGCCACAAGAATGACTTGGGCCCGGTCGCGCCTGATCTTCAGCACTCTGGGCAGAAGTGGTATAGGCGGAAAGGCATACAGACTGCAACTCCACTTGCGACGAAAAGCGTCGACTAGCGAGTGCCGCCTTGGAAATTCCAACGTGCAGAATTGCTGACATTGCGCGTTCTCTTCGGTGGCGAATAGATCTAACCAAGGCTCTCCCCATTGTTGAAAGAGACCTTGCACCACCTCCGAGTGGAGACGCCATTCGTGATCCATCATGCACCTGCGGCTGAGTTAGTCCACCCTGGCATTCAGGGAACCTGCCAGGTGTTGAACCACCAGGGATATGCCCAGACGTTCCAGCCACGTCCAGAGGCGGAGGGCCTCTTGACAGAGGGTCCACGACCCCACCCCACCCTGTTTGTTGCAGTACCACATGGCGGTGGTGTTGTCCGTGAACACCTGCACTACTCTTTCCCGGACAGAGGCAAGGAATGCCTTCAGTGCAAGACGAATCGCTCGGAGCTCCAGAAGGTTGATGTGGAGCCCGGACTCCGCCGGAGACCAGAGGCCTCTGATCTCCGCCTCTCCCATGTGACCGCCCCATCCCAGAAGGGACGCATCCGTCACCACAGTGTGGTCTGGTTGGGGAAGGGAGAGGGATCTGCCATTGACCCAATCCTGGTGCGTGAGCCACCACTGCAGTTGACGTGCAGTGCCCTCCGAGATCAGGACGCAATCGGACAGATTCCCCTGATGCTGCGCCCACTGGAACTTCAGTTCCCACTGCAGAGCCTTCATATGCCACCTGGCATGATCGACCAGCAGGATTGCAGGAGGCCATGAGGCCCAGCAGCCTCAGAGTCACTCTGACCGAAACCCAGGATAGAGGTTGAAAGATCGGAATCATAGCCTGAATATTCCGGACTCGCTGCTCGGGGAGGATAGTGCCGAAACCGCGTCTTGTCCAGAACCTCTCCGATTAAGAGGAGCTTTTGAGAGGGAATCAGGTGCGACTTCGGCACATTGATGGAGAACCCCAGCGAATGCAGGAGGTCGGCCGTAGTCTGGAGGTGGGAGACGACTGCCTGGGGCGAGCCCGCCTTCAACAGCCAGTCGTCGAGATAGGGGAAGACTGAAACCCCTGATCTGCGCATATGAGCTGCGACCACCGCCATCACTTTCGTGAACACCCGAGGGTCGCTGGTAAAGCCAAAGGGGAGCACGTAAATTGAAAGTGCTCGTGGCCTACCGTGAGGTAACGCCGGTGGGCCGGTGGTGGGACAGGGATGTGAAAAACGTCCTGCATGTCCAACGCTACCATCCAGTCTTGTGGGTCGAGGGCAGACAAGACCTGAGCGAGCGTCAACATCTTGAACTTCTCCTTCCGGAGGAAGCGGTTGACGTCCCTGAGATCCAAGATAGGACGCAGGCCCTTGTCCTTCTTGGGGACCAGAAAGTAGAGGAGTAACAACCACGACCTGCTTCTAGGACATGATCGAGCTCGATGGCTCCCTTGGCCAAGAGAGCCGTAACTTCCTCATGGAGAAGGGCCAGATGATCCTCCGACATGCGGTGGTGTAGTGGTGGCATGGCTGGAGGGGTAGTCTCGAAGGGAGAGAGTAGCCCCTTCGGACTATTTGCAAAACCCACCTGTCAGACGTGATGGTGCACCAGTGGGGGAGGTGATGGCGAATACTGCCACCCACTGACGTTTGATGGGCCTGAAAGGTCGGACTAGGAGGGTTTGGAGGCTGCTGCAGAGGGGGTTGGTGGACTGGCCCGCCCGCTGGTCCCCGGAACCACGACGGTTGTTCCCACGTCCCCGGCGACGCAAAGGTTGGGTAACTTCCTGTGGCTCTGGGCGGGACGTAGCGGAGCACCCCTTCCGTAGCCACGAAAGGGCGAAAAGCAGACTGCGCAGGACGGGTGGAAAGGCCCAAAGACTTGGCCGTAGCCCGTGTGTCCTTGAAACGCTCTAGAGCGTTGTCTGCTTTGTCGGCAAAAGGCGACAGCCATCAAAGGGCATGTCCATCAAGGTGTTCTTGACATCCCCTGAAAAGCCAGTCGACCTCATCCAGGCGTAGCGCTACCGACGTTGAAATGGTCCTGCCCAGAGAGTCGGCGGTGTCCAGCCCACAACATATGGCAAACTTTGCTGCATCCCTCCCGGCGGCCACAGCCTGTGAGAGCACTGCCCGGGCCTCCTCCGGACACTGAGGCAGCACCTGCGCCACCGTATCCCACACCAAGTGGGAATAACGGCCCAAGAGACATGCAGTGTTTACCGACCGCAGTCCTAAGCTGGCGGAAGACAAAATCTTCTTCCCAAGGTGGTCCAGCTTCTTGGATTCCCTTTCCGGGGGAGCGGTAGGGAATGCGCTTTTGGAAGTGGAGGCTTGGACTACCAAGCTCTCCGGGGTGGGGTGTTGGGAGAGGAAAGTGGGGTCGCCCGGAGCCGGGCGGTGGCGTCTGGCAATCATCCTGTCCACGGGAGCCCCTGTGTTGGGCCTGGACCACGTGCCAAAAGGAAGTCGGTGAAGGCCTCATTGAACGGCAGAGCAAGGGCTCCGAAGAGCTTGCAGCCGGTTGAAGCACCTCCGTCAGGAGGTTAGTCCTGACAGCCACCGTAGGAAGCTCGAGGTAGAGAGCCTAGGCCGGCCTACGCAACACCACTGTGTATGACGCTCCCTCCTCCGTAGCCACGGTAGGAGGAGACAACATGCCATGGTCAGGGTAGGTGTCCAGACCACTGGCATCCCCCAGTTCCTCTCTCCAATCCTGTTCACTGTCCAACTGGTCAGTCAGAGGGTCACCTGACCCCTCCCAGTCCTCATCCTCTTGTTGCCACTCAGGTTGAGAAGTGGCCCCAGGAGTGAACAGGGGCACAAAAACCCCTCTCAGCGCCGGGATCCGGCGTCGCCGGTCCGGCTCTGTGTCCACGTCAAGATGGAGGCCGGGGGTCGACGCCGGCCAGGGGGCGGACACGGTAGTGGTGCCCTCGGAAGAGGCGCCAGTGGAGGCGTAACGAGGTCAGCCTGCGCCGATCCGGATCCAGGCCTGGATCCAAGGTGGGCCTGTGGCGCCAGGGCCTGAGCCGCCGGCAGAGAAGGCCTAGACCCCCCCCCAACCGAGTCCGCGGGGCCCGAAGGCGCGCCAGCAGGGTCGGTGCGCCCAAAGATGGCATGCATCGCCTCGTAGAACGTACGAAGCTGGGCAGAAGTCGCTCCAGGTCCCGGAAAGGGAGGGATACGCGGAGTCGACTCTTCGAGCTGCGCGCGCGAGCCGCGGGAGGGCACCACCCGCGTGCCTTGTCGGATCAGCCAACCGACGAGGAGAAGTCGAAGAGCAACGATGCTTCTTCGACTTCTTCTTATGCTTCGACTTACCCGACCCAGAGTGCGAAGACTTCGTAGATTTCGAACCGGAATGGTGATGGCTCCGCGACCGGTCCCTCGACCTCCCTCTCGACCGGGACCTCGAACGGCGCGGAGCTGTTTGCCGGTGCTCAAGCAGCTTTCGGGACCGCTCCCGCAAAGCCTTCGGCGCCATCGACCGGCAGTCAGAGCACGACTTGGGGTCGTGGTCACGCTCCAGGCAAAAAGACACGTGGTGCAGATCAGTCACCGACATCATGCGATGACAGGAACCGCAGGCCTTGAAACCGGGCATCCCTCGTGCACCTTCGGAGTCGAAGACTCGAAAAAGAAGTCGACAAAAGTCGAGAAAAAGTTAATAAAAAAAATTGACTGCGGTAGCGCTCTTCCCGGATCTGCGCTGGCTGGCGCAGAAGAAAGAAAGAACTGACGTCCGCGCACGAGGGCGGCGTCTAAGTAGCTACTGCGACGTCACCCGGCGACCACGACGTCGACGACGGATACGGAGCCGACCGACGCCACTTTCCGACACGCAGAGGTACTGCTGACGAAAAAACTTTCCGGATCCAGTCTGACGCCTGGGGGTAATTCTAAGGTAAGTAATCTATAACTAACGTGTTTCTTTCAGATGTTGCAGGCTAGCCTCAATTGCCAATGTTGCAGGTCAAGGTTAATCCACCTTTATAAGGGTTTACAAATATGCAATAATTGGACAATACCGCTACACATTTGAACTCTGGGCACACCCGACTAATTGGGGTGGAATGTCAGACTCGCTTGTTTGCAACCCCCTACGGGCGTTCCCCAGCAGATGATTAACAGGGGTTATCTTTATTTTATATTGTGTTATTTTTGTCTAGTTCATTATGAGTCATGTCTTCTTATTCACTGTAGATCATGTAACTGTGGAGGGCTAGACCCAATATCAAGGTATCATCTTTACTGGACACACTACCGAGTATCCTATGCCCACTACCAGGTTGATTAATTTATGTGTAGGAGAGAGAGTTATTGGGTTATTAATGGGAATTGCATTCACCTGCGGAATTGGGCCGTGGGCTTGGGAGGAGGTGGCGGAGGGAGATGTTTATTGTATTTGTAGTGGTTTTGTACACAGCAGTGCAATGCATGAAAGTGATGGGGGGAACCCTGAAGCAAAAATACACACGCCACAGAAATGGTTCGCTATAGCTTCGAGATTATCCTCAAATTCTCAAGGGGTACAACAGATAACACATGACTTCACGTAGAAATCCGACAGACTATACTCAATTTTTTACATGGAAGGTACGGGGATTGAGAGATCCCGCAGAGAAGACACGTGCTCAACTATCTGGACGGACACCATGTCCAAGTAGCAATGCTACAGGAGACGCACCTTGATCCTGGGTCCACCCCTGGATTCGCCGGGAGATGGGCTGCCCATAGATGCTCCTCTTCATTCTCGACTTATTCCAGGGGTACTGCTATTTTGATAAAGACAGGAGTAAGATACTGTCCTGATGGCGCGCTCCAAGACCCTCCAGGGAGATAAATGCATCATGTGGGGTAGGCTCGCTGAGCAATCTGACATTAGTAAACTGCTATGCGCCAAATGTTGATGATGCGCAATTTTTCGATACACTCTGGAGCCTCATAGTAAATATTGGGTCTACGCATTTGATATTGGGGGAGGTGGGGGGTAGAGCTACACCTGGCTCGTGAACCCATGTATGGATCATTCCCATGGTTCTGCGGAGCCTCACATTAGGGAAGGACAGCACTTAAACGCTGTTATCACAGATCACCACCTACTAGATGCTTGGAGGTCCTTGCACCCCATGCTCCGGGAGGGCACATTTCTCTCTACTGCACACGCTAGCTGGTCGCGCATAGATTATTGGTTATTATAGGCTGGGCTCTGCACCTGGCTGAGGGGGACCGAGCACCTCGCACGAACATACTCAGATCATGCCCCTATGCTGCGGAGGCTTAGCCCCCTGCTAATGAATCCCATATAGTCTGTGGAGGTTGCACCCTACAGCTCTTTTGGACTCGTTTCCGGGAGGAAGTTCAGCAGGAGATGCAGGATTTTTACCCCGAAACATAAGAAGTGTCCAGACGCTGGCAAGCATTTGGGAAAGTTTCAAAGTCACCATTCGAGGAGTGTGCATATCAAAAAATGGGGGAATACTGTGTGATCTTAGGAGAACGTTGGCCAAACTGGAACAGGATATTAGGGCCATCGAGACTTCCACAACAGAAACTCACACGTTCCAAAAGCAAGCGCAGTTAAAAGAACTGCTTATAGAATACAGACACACCTAGAAAGAGAATCTCTATTCCACTCTAAATGCGCCCGCACATATGGGGAGGGCGAAAGGCCCGGTAAAGCATTGGCTGAGACAATAAGAGCTCCTCGGTTCTCAAATAATATTTTCAGTGTGGAAGCCGATGTCACGTTACACACAGACCCGAAGGAAGTTTTAAATATTTTCGCTACTCATTACAAGCAGCTGTACAGCACACATAGGACAGGCCAGATAGATGTTGCAGCATACTTTGAAGATACTGCGCTAGGCTAGCTAAATGACAGCCGCACAGAGTTTTTGTCTGCTGACATTGAGGGAGATGAGGTGCAAGCGGCAATCATGCAGCTACGATCCGGCAAAGCCCCAGGCCTCGATGGGTCGCATCGGCAGATTTTTATAAATGCTACATAGAAGAATTGGCCCCTATTCTTAGAGAGTTGTATGAGGAAGCTACGGAGACTGGAACACTCCCACAATCAATGAGACAAGCCCTGATCATATCACTTCTTAAGCCCTGCAAGGATGCCAAAAATGCGATGCTTACAGGCCAGTCTTTAATAAACTGTGATTCCAACATATTAGCCAACATTCTAGCCAACAGGTTGAGTTTGCTGATGGAAGGACTGGCGCTGCCCGATCAGGCAGGGTTTATACCCGGAAGAGCAACTTTCACAATTTGCGTAGTATCTTTGCATTATTACAGAATATAGACCCAGAGTCCAATGTTGCGGCGATTTTTTTGGATGCCACAAAGGCATTTGACTCGCTTGAGTGGGACAACCTACTTGCAATTTTGGGCAGAATGGGATTGCCAGTGGCATTTCTTGCTTGGATAGCACTGTTATATAGTCAGCCTATGGCTGTTGCACAGATAAATGGTCTATACTCTGACCCCTTCCCGATCTCTAGGGGACCCAGCAGGGTGTCCCTTATCACCCCTGCTCTTCGCCCTCGCCATTGAGCCGCTGGCAGCTAAACTCAGACAGCACCATAGAGAGTATGCTATCCCATATCCCTCCCGGAAGATACTAGTTGCACAAGATACTTACTTGTGTAACGATACATCTGTAAGAGACATTAGTTAGTGATAGATTCCTTACCTTAGAATATCCCCAGGCATCAGACTGGATCCGGAAAAGTTTTCGTCAGCAGTACCCCTGCGCGTCGGTAGGCGTCGTCGTGCGGCTCCGCGTACGTCGCTGGCGTCGTAGCCGCCGAGATGACGTCGTCGGAGCTACTTAGACGCGCCCACGCGCGCTGACGTCAGTTCTGTACACGACTTTTCCGCGCCAGGAACGCAGAGCCATGCCAGAGACCGACTACTGATGCAATCGAACTAGGGCCCTGAAAGGGATGACCTGTACCCTAGAGAACAGTTCGCAGAACGGGGAGGATGGGCAGGCGGTAAGGAATCTATCACTAACTAATGTCTCTTAAAGATATATTAGTACACAAGTAAGTAACTTGTGCATCTGAAAGACACGTTAGTGATGGATTCCTTACCTTAGAATACATACCCAAGCAATACCATCCCCGGTGGTGGGTCTGCGAAGTGAAATCACACCAGAAAGTCACGGAGAACCGACCGGCCAAAGAAGCAGTCTCTCCGGACTGGACTGTCAAGGCAATAGTGCTTAGTGAAAGTATGCAGCGAGGCCCACGCAGCTGCTTGACCGATATCTTGCAGGGGGACACCGCGTCCCAATGCTGTAGTAGCGGCTGTCGCCCTGGTAGAATGGGCGCGCAGCCCAACCGGCAGTTCCTTTTAGCCCAGAGAGTAACAGGCTTTAATACACAAGACAACCCATCGGGAGATAGTCCGCTTGTGTACAGCACGGCCTTTCTTGGCGCCCACGTAGCCAACAAAGAGCTGGTCATCCACCCGGAACTGTTGTGTGCGGTTGAGATAGAATGAAAGCGCATGTTTTGGGTCCAGACGGTGGAGCCTCTCTTCCTCCCTGGAAGGGTGCGGAGGCAGAAAGAAAGTAGGCAGAGTGACAGTTTGCCCGAGATGAAAGGCAGAGACTACTTTTGGCAGAAAAGAGGGACGTTGCCAAAGCACAACCTTGTCCGGATGAATCGCCATGAAAGGAGGTTTACACGAAAGAGCCTGGAGCTCACTGACACGCCTAGCGGAGGTGATGGCCACCAGGAAGACAGTTTTCAAAGTCAATAACCGCAAAGGACAGTTATGAAGAGGCTCAAAGGGGGCGCACATTAAGTATGTGAGAACCCAGGCTCCTTGCTCACTCGGGCTTCACTAGTGGGTCTAGGGGAGTGGGCATCATGACTAAAAACCCCTTCCCTTTTTCTGTTCAGTCTTCGCACGCTGATGACCGTGGAAGGTATATAGCACTCACTGGGCAGTGGGAGGGTAGGGCATTGACCCTGGTGTCGGTGTATGTCCCGCCGGGGCTGCAGGCCCAAACGTTTAAGGATCTGGGCACCCTGCTCCTCTCCCTCCCGGAGGGCCTATTGTTAGTAGGTGGTGACTTTAATGCGGTTTCATCTGGCATACTGGACCGCCAGCCCCCCCCGTGCTACAGGGCCCGCTAATAGTTGGCTCCCTGACTTCATTGAGGCATTCGGCCGGACAGACGCCTGGAGAGCATTCCACCCTGGGGATTTGCAATACACCTTTTTCTCAGGTGCCCATCATAGCTCCTCCCGCATTGACTATTTATTATTGCCGGCCTCTCACCTACTCCACCTACAAGAGGTCCGTCAACAAGCACGCGGCATTTCTGATCACTCCCTCTGTGGACTAGGTTAGTGCTGGGAGACCAACGGATCGACATGGTGGCGCCCGTTAATCCCTGGTACCTGCGAAACCCATCGGTTCTCGCGGACCTCCAAAAGGCGATTGACTGCTATTTCCAGGAGAACCTCGGCTCAGTTGATTCTCCTCGGACGCTCTGGGAGGCATTCAAATCCGTTGTTCGAGGGTAGCCCTCACTCTCGTGGCGGGAGTTAGGAAGGAGAACTCCAAAGAGCTTGAGGCAGTCGAAAGGGACGTCCTTCGACTAGAGGCAGATGTCGGGAGGGGGAACGACCCGAGGCAGCACATCTCTTGCGACTGAAGACAGACTAATACAAAGCCATTGTCACGGACCGTGCCAAATCCTGGGGGAGGGAGAGAGACGGTAGGATTTATGAATGGGGAGATAAAGCTGGGAAACTCATAGCTTGGCTGGATAAGAAGGAGAAAGCTAACCGACTGGTGCCGGAGCTCACGACCGACTCAGGTGCAAAGATTACAGACCCGGTCCACATTGCCAAGGAATTTGCCATGCACTACACCACTGTGTATCGGACACAGTCATCTCTACTTGAGGCGGACTCTTCGGACCTCCTCAGAGACATCAAACTCCCGGTCCTCTCCGAGGACGATCAGAGCTACTTGGATAGCGACATAACTACTGACGAAATTGCACAGGCGATCAGGGCCCTCAAGCCTGGCAAAGCAATGGGGCCCAATGGATTGCCCATTGAGCTCTACAAATTGCGTCCAGACAAATTGGCCCCACACCTGCGGGCCATGTTTGAGGAGAGCAGTAAGGCGGGGAGCTACCGCCAGATCAGAGGTTGGCGTCGATAGTAGTCATCCCTAAGGAAGGGAAACCGAAAGACAGATGTGTCTCTTATAGACCCATCTCCTTGATTAACGCCGAACCAAAAATACTAGCTAAACTTCTGGCCACCCGTCTATCACGAGTGATCAGTACCCTAGTACACCCAGATCAGTCAGGCTTTATGCCCCATCGCAACACTGCTCTGAATCTACGTCGAGTACACGGGTGATAGAGCGGGCTGCAACGGTTCAAGAGGATGCTGTAATCTTATCCTTGGATGCCTCCATGGCATTTGACACTATTGAATGGTCCTACCTCTTCGCAGTACTTCTCAAACTGGGATTTGGCCCGCAATTTATATCCTGGGTCCGACTCCTCTATTCTGCTCCCTCGCGCAGGTGGTGGTCAACAACAAGCGGTCCGAACCCTTTGCTCTTAGTCGAGGTACTAGGCAGGGGTGCCCGTTGTCGCCCCTGCTTTTCGCCCTGTCCTTGGAGCCTCTGGCTGCCTGGATCCGCTGCGATCTTGCCATACGTGGTCTGCGGTTGTCGGTAGAGTGGGAAGACCGCGTTTTGCTCTACGCAGACGACATTCTCCTCTACCTGGCCTCCCCCAAGCAGTCCCTTAGACGTGTTTTAGACATCTTCACATCCTTCGGTAGATTCTCGGGCTACTCTATTAATTGGAATAAATCTCTCCTGTACACCCTCTCTGGTGGGACTCCATCTCTCCCCAGGAACTGTCCGATACAGGTGGTGTCTGATGGTTTCCGATATTTGGGAATTTTATCACCGCCGACCCCAAGCTCTGCTATGAGAGAAATTTGCTCCCGCCCTTACAGCACCTGCGACGTGATGTTACCAACTGGAGGGCGCTTCCTCTCTCGCTGCTCGGCCGAGCCGCCCTTTTTAAGATTAGGTCCCTGCCCCGCTTCCTTTATGCCCTGCAAAACTACCCGGTCCCAGTTCCAGCGCGATATTTTAAAGAAATTGAAGATCTACAGAGGCAGTTGCTTTGGGACGGGAGACCAAGAATAGCGCTTCACAAACTAACCCTCAACTGGTACGATGGCGGCATCAGCCTCCCGATATAAAGAAATATTATTGGGCGGCCCATCTTGCTGCTATCAATCAGGGTACGTACCGAGCTCCGGGTGATTCGGGATATGCCATGGACAGATGGCAGCTACCGGGCGGGACGTACAACAGAGCCCTTTACACTAAACCTAAGAAGTTCCGCTTAACCGGGCCCACCTCCCACTAGGTCCAAATATGGCACGCAGTCAACAAAAGCTTAGGATGGGACCGGAGGATCACACTTGCGACTCCCTTGTGGGATTCGGAGCAACTGGGTAGCCTACACGGCTCCAAAGGGTTCGATAAATGGGACCTCATTGGTATTTCTCGGGTGGGCGACCTTTGGGTGAAAGGTAGCATACTTAGTTTTGATCAGCTGAAACAACAGTACGAACTCGCAGACTTGGAATTTTTCGCTACCTGCAAATTCGGCATGCATTAACCACCCCCATTAATAAGGACTCCCCCTCCCTGATTCCTCCCCCTAGAGGATAGATTACTGGATGGGCTGCTTCCACAGAAAGCTATTTCATTAACCTACAAAAAAACTTGTCAACACACCAGATCCCTTAGTTAAATTGCGGGAGTCGTGGGAGGCGGATGGCCTTTTACTAGATGACGAGGAGTGGAGGGAGGCGGTGGCCTCCCCTAGGGAGGTGGCGATCTCTGCACGTCTCCGTCTCATACAATTGAAAATTCTCCACAGGATTTACATCACTGGACCACAGCTGGTCCGTATGGGGCGTGGTGAAAACTTGGGCTGCAGGCGGGGATGTGGTCAGGTTGCCACCTTTATACATATTCTTTGGGAGTGTGTGCAAATTCAGAAATATTGGAGAGGGATTCATAAGGTCATGAGTGAGGTCCTCCACAAAGCTGTCCGCCCGAGGCCAAAAGATGTCTACTTAATGTGTGGGACCCACTGACTTGGGAGGGGCGGAGAAGTTGTGGGTCACACTGGGTGCTGCGGTTGCTAAAAGAGACATAGCTCAATTATGGGGAGGGCTGCAACCTCCTACTGTTATCACTTTGAAGCGAAATATTGACTGGTGCATGTTTCGAGAGAAAACGGTCTATGTGGCGAGAGGATGCCCCGAAAAATGGTCCAGAGTGTGGGCCAAATGGAATACGTACAGGGGAGATATGTGTCGCGCCAACAGCCCCCCTGACGATGAATCCCTGTCTCCGTAAATATTATGTCCAGAATTGGTGTTATTTACTGTTATTGTTTTGTTTTCTTAATGAAATGTATTACTCACTAATGCCATATCTTGACTACATGTGATTAGCCGATTGTTTTTATGTTGATTTGTTTATCAAAATCAATTAAAAAAATTTTTTAAAAAGTATGTGAGAACCAAGTCCCACTGAGGCATCACAAAAGGAATAGGAGGGAAAAGGTGAGTAATGCCTTTGAGAAATCTATTGACAACAGGGGACTTGAAAAGAGAGGGCTGATCAGGCAGCCTAAGAAAGGCTGAAAGAGCAGAAAGGTAGCCCTTGATAGTGCCCAGAGCCGAGCCCTGCTGGGCCAAAGAGAACGAACAAGAGGACCTCAGAAAGAGGGGCAAAAGGGGGTCTACAGCTTTCGCTGTGCACCATGCCACAAACTTGTTCCACCGGCAGGCGTATAGAGTTTTAGTTGAGGGACGCCTGGCTGCCAGAATAACATTACAGACTTCAGGAGGCAAGTGAAATGGAATAAGCTGTTGCTGCTCAATCTCCACGCATGGAGGTGGAGGCTGGACAGGTTCGGGTGGAGGACCGTCCCCTGTTGCTGCGACAGAAGATCCTCCCGAAGAGGCAGCCGGATCAGGAGATACACGCTCATACTGAGTAGCTCGGGAAACCAAACTCTTCGAGCCCAGTCCGGTGCCACAAGAATAACTTGGGCCCTGTCGCGCCTGATCTTCTTCAGCACTCTGGGCAGAAGTGGTATAGGCGGAAAGGCGTACAACAGACCGGAACTCCACTCGCGACGAAAAGCATCACCGAGCGAGTGCCGCCTTGGAAACTCCAACGCGCAGAACTGCTGACATTGCGCGTTCTCTTCGGTGGCGAATAGATCTAATCAAGGTTCTCCCCACTGTTGAAAGAGACCTTGTGCCACCTCCGAGTGAAGACGCCATTCGTGATCCAACATGCACCTGCGGCTGAGTTCGTCCGCCCTGGTGTTCAGGGAACCTGCCAGGTGTTGAACCACAAAGGAAATGCCTTGACGTTCCAGCCACGTCCAGAGTCCCAGAGCCTCCTGACATAGGGTCCACGACTCCACCCTACCTTGCTTGTTGCAGTACCACATGGTGGTGGTGTTGTCCGTGAACACCTGCACTACTCTCCCCTTGACAGAGGGAAGGAATGCTTTCAGTGCAAGCCTGATCGCCCGTAGCTCTAAAAGGTTGATATGGAGCCGGGACTCCGCTGGAGACCAGAGGCCTCTGATCTCCGCCTCTCCCATGTGGCCGCCCCATCCCAGGAGGGACGCATCCGTCACTACTGTGTGCTCCGGTTGGGGAAGGAAGAGGGATCTGCCGCTGACCCAACGCTGGTCCGTGAGCCACCACTGCAAGTCCTGTGCAGTGCCCTCCGAGATCTGGACGTAGTCAAACAGGTTTCCCTGATGCTGCGTCCACTGGAACTTTAGGTCCCACTGCAGAGCCCGCATATGCCATCTGGCATGATTGATCAGCAGGATGCAGGAGGCCATGAGGCCCACAGGCCTCCGGGTCTTCCTGACCGAAACCCAGGACCAGGGCTCAAAGATCGGAATCATAGCCCGAATGTCCGACTCGCTGTTCGGGAGGATAAACCCGAAAGTGTGCTGTGTCCAGAACCGCTCCAATGAAGAGGAGCTTCTGAGAGGGAATCAGATTTGACTTCGGCACGTTGATGGAAAACCCAAGCGAACGCAGGAGGTCGGCCGTAGTCTGGAGGTGGGAGACGACTGCATGGGGCGAGCCCGCCTTCAACAGCTGGTCGTCGAGATAGGGGAAGACTGAAACCCCTGATCTGCGCAGATGAGCTGCGACCACCACCATCACTTTTGTGAACACCCGAGGGGCGCTGGTAAGGCCGAAAGGGAGCACGGTGAACTGAAAGTGCTCGTGGCCTACCGTGAACCGTAGGTAACGCCGGTGGGCCGGCAGGATGGGGATATGAAAATAAGCATCCTGCAAGTCCAACGCTACCATCCAGTCTTGCGGGTCTAGGGCAGACAAGACCTGAGCAAGCGTGAGCATCTTGAACTTCTCCTTCCGGAGGAAGCGATTGACGTTCCGGAGGTCTAAGATCGGGCGCAGACCCTTGTCCTTCTTTGGAACCAGGAAGTAGTGGGAGTAACAGCCACGACCTACTTCTAGCGTCGGAACGTGCTCAATGGCCCCGTTGGCCAAGAGGGCCGCAAATTCCTGCTGGAGAAGTGTCAAGTGATCCCCCGACATGCGGTGGCATGGCTGGAGGGGTAGACTCGAAGGGAGGGAGTAACCCCTTCGGACTATCTGTAGAACCCACCTGTCCGAAGTGATGGTGCGCCAGTGGGGAGGTGATGGCAAATCCTGCCGCCCACTGGCGTCTGGTGGGCCTGAAACACCGGACTAGGAAGGTTTTGAGGCGGTGGTGGTAGGGACGTGGTGGAGCCCGCCCGATGGCCCCAGGACCCACCACGACGGGCCCCACGACCGCGGCTGCGCTGAGACTGCGCAGGCCGGCGATTCTGAAAGGAACGCGCTGGGGGCCTCGACCCCGACCTCAAAAGGAGCTAAAAGCAGACCCCGAGGGAGTGCGCGTAGTGGCGAGACCCAAGGACTGGGCTGTAGCCCGAGAGTCCTTAAAGCGTTCCAGGGTGCTATCCGCCTTGTCACCAAAGAGGCGTGTGCCGTCAAAGGGCATGTCCAACAAAGTGTTCTGGACATCCCCAGAGAAGCCAGTGGTTCTGAGCCAAGCATAACGGCGGAGCGCCACCGTCGTGGAAAGTGCCCTGCCGAGGGAGTCTGCCGTGTCAAGCCCACAACGGATAGTGAATTTAGCAGCATCTCTCCCTCGGTAATGGCCTGGGAGAGCACCGCCCGAGCTTCCACAGGGCACTGAGGCCGCACCTGTGCCACGGTGTCCCACACAGAATGTGAATAGCGGCCCAACAGGCACGCAGTATTCACCGCCCGCAACCCGGAACTGGCCGAAGTAAAAATCTTTTTCCCAAACTGCTCCAGTTTCTTAGATTCCTTGTCCGGAGGAGAGGAAGGGAATGCGCTCGGAGAGGCAGAGGCCTGGACAACCAGACTTTCAGGTGTCCGGTGTTGTGTGAGAAAGCTGGGGTCGCCGGGCGATGGCGGCGTGTCACACCTTTATCCACAGGAACCCCTGTGTTAGGCTTGTTCCAGGTGCTTAACAGGATGTCAGTAAGTGCATCATTGAAGGGCAGCAGCGGCTCCGCGGAGGACGACGCTGGCTGCAGCACCTCAGTCAGGAGATTGGTCCTGATTTGCACAGAAGGGAGCTCGAGGTTAAGAGCCTCAGCTGCCCTACGCAACACCACAGAAAAAGTCCCAACCTCCTCCGTAGCCACGGAAGAAGGGGACAGTGTACCAGGGTGTGGAGAGAAATCAAGATCACCTGGACTTTCCATATCACCCTCCCACTCCGGCTCATCCTTGCATTGAGCTGCGAGAGGGTCCTCAGACCCCCTCCCAGTACTCCCCTTCGTCCACTGGCTGTTTAAGAGGCCGGTAAAGACGAGGTGCCCAGGGAAATGGGATAAACTCCCCACCTGGAATTGGAATCGGGGGTAATAGACCAATCCAGGCTCGACGTAGTCCGGCGTCGTATCCGGCGCCGTCCCAGACGGCGGCACCGGGGGCAGCGCCGAGACCGGAGCCGGTGGCGCCGCAGGGTATCTTGCCGGCGTAGCCGAGGCCAAAGGCGGCGGCACGGGGGCAGAACCACCCAACGGGTCCAAGGGGCCCGAAGGCGCTCCGGTGGGACCCGATGGGGCAAATAAACATCCCATGGCCGACAGGAATACCTGTATTTCTTCCGGAGTCGCGTGCGGGCCCGGGAAAGGCGGGTAGGCCGCAGGCAACAACAGAGGCTCCATCGGAGCCGCGAGGAGTGACCACCCGCCCCCTTCACCGCGTCCTGCGACCGGTGAGGGGTAGACGAAGAGCGACGTCGCTTCTTCGACTTCTTATGGCGCCGTGACTTACCTGTCCCCGATTCCGACGAACGATGGTGTCGGCTCCGCGACCGATCCCTCGACCTCCCACAGGAGCGGGACCTCGATCGGCGCGGAACCGATTGCCGGGCCTCCAACAACTTTCGGGAACGCTCCCGCAAAGCTTTCGGCGCCATGGCCCGACAATCGGGGCACGCCTCGGGGTCATGGGCGTGCCCCAAGCAGAAGAGAGACACGAGGTGCGGGTCCGCTACCGACATGTTTCGACGGCAGGCCCTACAGGACTTAAACCCGGGCATCCCTACTGCACCAGTAGTCGAGTACTCGACAGAACAAGAAAAACAAGTTCTCAGAAACCAAGTTAAAGTATTATCTATGAGTACCGCTCTCTCTCGGATCTGCGCTTGCTGGCGCGGAAAAAGAAAGAACTGACGTCAGCGCGCGTGGGCGCGTCTAGTAGCTCCGACGACGTCCTCGGCGCCTACGACGCCAGCGACGTACGCGGAGCCGCACGACGACGCCTACCGACGCGCAGGGGTATTGCTGATGAAAACTTTCCCGATCCAGTCTGACGCCTGGGGATATTCTAAGGTAAGGAATCTATCACCAACGTGTCTCTTTCAGAAATACTTTATGCTGATGACTTTACTCTCTACCTCCGGAAGCCTAATATTAGCCCGAATCCTGTTTTGCGAGAGTTTATCAAGTTTGGGGACATCGCTGGGATACATAGTAATTGGAGTAAGTCTCAGATTTTCCCTTTAACCTCATCCACCCCTGAGTTCCCCCTGGACTTCCCGCTGCATGGTGCGCATCGGAAATAAAATACCTGGGCGTGAAGATAGCCCGAGATAGGGAGGAGACGCTGCGGGCAAACTATGGTGCTGCCTTGGAATCTATCATAAATTTAATAACTCGCTGGATATCAAAGCCGTTATCCCTGGTAGGAAGAATCTCACTGATGAAAATGGTGATTTTACCGAAATTGCTTTATTTCTTCATTACTATGCCATATCATCCAGGCCGTCCTTTCTTCAGCGCAATTAAATCACAACTCATCAGATTGGCATGGGGAGGAAAACAACCCCATATAAGCTGGCAGACACTGACACTTCCATTTTCGCGGGGAGGGTTTGAAGCACCGGATATTGAATTATATTTTTTATGTGCCCAAGCTCACCATGCAATACACTGGCTTCATCCGCCGCCATTTATGCCTCACCTAGCTATCGAGCAGAGATATATGGCGCCACTGCCATCAGAAGTCTACTTAGGCACAGATACCCCAGAGGGGGGCACCACCTACTAGACAGTAGCATGCACGAATCTTGCATGGAAGCGATTGTTCAGAAGAGTGGGGTGCACGTTTCCATACTCTCCGCTGGTCCCTCTCCCATACCTACGCTGGGCACCGGTCACTCAAGAAACCGCCTACAGAAATATGCTTAAAGTGCGTAACCTACATACAATGGGTGACCTATATCAGGAGGGTATATTCAAAAGACAGGCAAACGCTGTTAGGAAGACACCACACAGTTGAAAATCTCCCTCTATATCAGGCTTAGACAGGAGATAAAAGCAAACACTCCTAAGTTCCCGCTTGAGTCAGTGGGATGTGATACACTACACAAGCTTTACCAGATGACCGGGCGACACACGTGGTGTCCAGATTGTACCGCGCAGCTTCGCTGGAGCGTCCAGCCACACGACAGGAGGCAAGAAGGGGAGTGGGAGGCCGAACTAGATACCACACTCACAGATAAGCAATGGGAATACTGCTGCAAACAAACAACGGCCATCATGGCGAGCATTCGCCACACATCATACACTTCAAATTTATTCAACGGGCCTACTATACCCCAGCATGCCTGCACAGCTATAAACTGAGGGAGGACAGGCGCTGCGATAGATGCCGGTGCGAAGGCGCAGGCTTTTGCACCTGGCATGGCAGTGCGAAGCGATACAGAAATACTGGAGGGAGGTACTGGAGGCGGTTTCTGAAATGGTAGGCACTCTAGTTCCAATATCGCCCATTATCACATTACTGGGATGCACAGAACTACCACCACTGCACAGGAAATTTACAGCATCAAGTACTCTTTTAGCAAAAAGGTCGGGTGGCATGTAGATGGGGTCAGGGACGCGCTCCCAAATTTAATTAGTGGCTTACCGACCTGATATTCTGCAAGGATCAGCTCACTACATATGCTGAGCTATTGCCACCCTTGTCTCGGCCTAGGGATATTTAGGACCCATTATTGGACTACCTGCGTGCGCCCTGACAATGTATACGAGCTGCTCATTGCCCCATTTCATCTTCGCTCATGGATTGCAGTCTTGTTTGACCGGGAAGGGTGCTCAAACAGCTACCCTCATAAGGGTGAAAGGCTACTGCCTTTACCAGCAGTTAAGCAGTGTGTGTAGGCTGAATACCTGTGCTGAATGTATGTGTGCTGTGAATGGAACAATGCAAGGCAGACTCTGGGTCCCATTTTGGGAGACCCAGAGCTGCATGGTGCCACATAAGGAGAGGAGGTGGATGACTACCCCCAGACAGATGTGTATTGCTACATTCCTGTAAGCTGGGTGAAACACACTGAAGAAGAAGCCAGGCTCTCCCAGCACCACTTCAAAGGGTGCTCTTTGTTTTAGGGGGCGGTCACCATGAAGGGGTCTGGGCACATTTTAGGAAGGAGATGGAGCTGGTAAGATAATCAAGGAGTAGGGCTGAGGCCCTTGGCTAACGTTTTGATACATAGCACTGTGGCGGACATTCAGATGTAAACTCTAGTCACTCCCATGGCCTGTTTTATGGGGCTATCAGCTTTGGAGTCGCTTCTGCTATGACAGACTGCTTTAAGGAAAGGAAGGCAGAGGAGTGGGAACTTCAAAAGGAAGCAGACCCCCAACATAAACTTCAAAGACTCAGACTATAAATCACATTTGGCGTCTGGAAATAGACTATAAGGGGAGCAGGAGACCCCACAAAATGTCAACTGTAAAGCACCAATCTGGTTGTGCGAGGAGGAGAAGCTCTGCAAGACTTCTTCCTGTGCCAGGACTGGGAGGAAAGTCTCCCAGCTGGGTGAGGGGACCACCTGCGCTGCTGCCTGAAGCACCAGCACCTGCCTGCCAAAACCAGGGTGCCCTGTGAGGAAGAGGAGAGCGTTGGAGGTTGCGAGGTCAAGTGGGGAATCCTGTCGACTGGACTCCCTTTGTGAGGTGTGAAGACGGCTGCGGCACCGATCGGGTAGTTGCCTGTGTGCAGGAAAAAGTTGGCGACTCATATGGAAGAGGAGGGCTGCCCTGAAGTGAGCTGTGGACATTGCTGTGCCGAACAGGTAATCGCCCAGGTGCAGTGAGTGACTAGCAACCCCGTACACCGGGATGGACCGCCGTGGACAGAATGCCATGCGAAGTGGGCCCTAGCCCTTGAGCGGCAGTGAGCTGGTGACCCTGCATGCCAGGAGGTGCCGCCATAAAGCAATTTGCTGTGCCAATTGGGTCAAAGCCCATGTGCACTAGAGATAGTGACCCCGTATGCCAGAGGGGAGGGGGTCACGTGGATAAGCAAGAAGCGTGACCTTGTCAGGATCGTTTCCAGGAAGGTAAGGCCTCTGTGGGGAACCCTTCGCACCTACACCGGAACAAAGGATCAGCCTTCAGGACCTTTGCAACACTTACCACCCTTCCCCACTAAGGGATGGGAAGAAGGAAAAAAAAGAAAGAAAAAAAAAAAAAAAAAAAAAACTTACTCAGCCACAAGGAGCAGGAAAGAACTTCCTGTTGCTGTGTTTGCGCGAGTGTGTGAGGAACTGCAGGACCGCTGAGCGCAGCCCACGTGGGCCGCGTGCAGTGAACCAGCTGCTTCACCTCCAACGCTTGCAGAAAAGCAAGCTCAAGTACTTTGGTTGCTCTAATACTGCAGGTGTAGGAAAGGCTGAATTCTGGCCAGTCACCCCAGGGGAACTTGCTTGCTGGATAGCGCTTTGGCGCTGGAACACTTGGCTTTAGTACAGAGTCGGAGTGGACTCCTGAGAGTCAGACTACTAGTGGGGCTTAACCTGGATGTTGCCTACAGTGAATGTGGAATAATCACTATTGCTATAGCACGGAGGAGTGGGACACAGGGAAATACCTACAAAACACTGGAACCCCGACCTCAGGGAGACTGTAGTTGTTTGTGAACATAGTATTTCGCCCTCCCCCACCCCTGCAAAATGAGCCTTGTCCTGCTCGGATCTCGCTATTCCTTAGTCTCAAGTGCTAAAGCGGTACTTGACCTAGTTGCCTAGGAGTCATAGTAGGTTGCGCCCAGAGACATCAGGAGTGAAAGGCCTCAATGCCGACGGTTGGGCTCAGTAGCTCCTGCTTTCCCCGTGGCCTTCTGAACGTGGTTCTGACAACTGTACAAGTGGTAGGAACCCTAACATTTAGGAGCCTGGATACAGGTGTGGGATTGGTCATTTCTCATTTTCACCGGCAGTACAGCAAGTCCAGGCTTTTATTTTAATTCACAAAGGTGACACAGACAATGGAAAATACATGGTTGGGAATAGACCTCAGCACCATGTCCATAGATTAGATGAAGGAATTATGTAGGGACAGAGGGTAGAGGAATCCCTGGAGTAGGGACAGAGTGGTCCTTCCTAACGTTATTAGAACCCAGTTCGGAACACTGGGTGAAAGGAATGAGGCTGTAGTTGACTTTTGGGAGGGAACCTTGGCAGAAAACACAGGAAGAGAGCACTGTGGATTCGGGCACAGGTATTCCCTTAGCATAGATCTATCCCAGTGTGCGTCTCCTAATACATTTTCAAGAGTTTCACCAAGACACTCACCACCTTTAGTTTCTAGAATACCCCCAGGTGTGTAAACTACCTCGATTTTCTAGGGAAGCATTGTCACCAGTTGCAGGAATAAATCCCTTGAGTGGGTTGAGTTTAGTAGAGACCCTTGCAGCTGAAGTCTGAAGAAGACTAGTAAGCCACAGTGTTCGAGATGGAGAAGTTAAGGCTAGCTGGAAACAAGAGGAAAGGAGGCGGGACAGACTGGAGGAATGGGTCCGGAAAGAGAAATTGTGTGAGAAGGGGAAACAGATAAAGGGAGGAAAACGAGTAGGAGGAGAAAAAGAGCTGGAATGGTAAAGGATAGCCCTTGAGAGAAACTTAGGATGGCAGCAATGACAACTCCATTCTGGATGAGTAACTACATCCAGTTCAGACCAGTTTGTGGCAAAGGTTCCAAAAGATCTTGTGCATGTGTATGTGGACGGTCAGGACATTTTGGCGAAGGGTTGTAAGGTTTGAGGTCACTTGTAAGACGCAGGCCTTAAATGAGGTTCCTAAGGCAGCTGCTGTAATGGGGCGTATGCCTTTGGAAGGGACAGCTACCTGTGGCAGACCTGATAGTCTATGAGCAAATGAAGGAACATCCGATTAGGTGGTTTGCGCTGTAGCCAGCTCCACACCTTCAGAGATTTGGCGACAGCAAGAGAGCGGAAGAAATTCAGTTTGATACTTGGACTCATGGTGTACTGTCAGATTCATTGGAATGAGCGGATAAGAGGGATGGGGCCCAATTACTTTTAATCCCTTAACTAGTTGATGGTGACAGAGCGACTCTAGGAAGAGTGCTCTACTCAATTAAGGTATGACCCATCTGGTCTGACAGAGGGGGATCCAGAGAAACTTGCAGTGCTAGATGACAAGTGGTTAGCTAAAAACGTTCACAATGGCCTAGAGCAGCATGGTTCCAATCCAAAGGGAAAGAAGAACTCTGCACAGACTGGCTCCAAACCAAAAGGTATGAACCAGGTTAATTCTCATGGGACTCGAGGAGGGCCCCTGGAAAGGGGAAAGGTAATGGTGTGTGTGTGCGGGAAGAAGCCTCATAAGACGGGAAGACAGGTAAGTTCTTCCAAGTCCAAAGTGACTTGCTTCAACTGCTACAAGGTGGGACATTTTAATAGAGACTGTCAGGCGAAAGTCACTAACGCAGCAACACCCATAATAGCAAGCATGAGACATCTGGGTGAAGGTAACCGAGAGGACCCAGATGTGCTCAACCTAGTAGCTATGGAGATCTGGGAGAGGGACCCAGATGCTCTGAAGCACATTCATCCTAACACAATGGGGTTTGTGCAGGAAGTTAGCATCAATGTGCCTGCCTTCTTGAGGGATACTGGAGCCTTCCATAATATGGTTAAGAGGAAGTACCTTTTGACTGAGGCGGTACTACCTAGAACAGAGGATACAGGTTTATTAGCCAGTGGAGAGGGCATGGAGTATCCGCTTGCCAGGGTTGAGATGGAGCTCAATGACAATGACTGATGTCGGGGTAAGGGAAAAGCCAGGTGCTGAATGTCTTGAGGGCAATGATTTGATTGCCCCTGGTTTGGTGCCAGGACTAGAAAGAAGCCTTTATGACTTGGACAATGTTAAATGTGTTGACCAGAGCACAGGCTGCACATCAGTCTCAGATTGGGACAAGTATCATTCTTGTTCTGGACCCTGCAAATCAAGCAAGTTTGCAGGAAAGGGCACACTCCGGGAAGGCAATGGCCGTGGAGGTCACCACTTCTGTTCCAAATGGAGGGAAGGTTGAGGTTACTGAAGCCAACTAGTTCCTGAAGTCTGGGTTGAGTCCAGAGCTGCAGGGTTTACTAGCTGTTGGAGGGCCCACCCAGGAAGATTTCCCCAAGGCACAGGATGAGTGCCCTACGCTTGTGGAACTTCTGATGGAAGCCCAGGAACAGGTCAGCAAAGGAGTGGTCAGGAAACACTATGTTAGCTGGAAGGATGGCCTACTTTTTGGTGAGCTGGTAAATCCTGAGCCAGGAACTAGCAAAAGACTAGTGGTTTAATTAGTGCACAGAAAGTTCCTGCCGTCACTGGCACATGAAGTGCTCTTAGCAGGACACTTGAAGATTCGAAAAGGCCAGGATAGGCTGGGTCCCTCGTTCTATTCGCAAGGGATGTGCAGTGACACAGAGGTTCTGAAGAACCTGGTCCGCTTGCCAGTGGAGTTTCAATATAGGAGGGGGGCGGGCTAACGCACCATTAGTCCCTCTACCTGTTGTAGGTGTTTAATTTGAGTTGGACATAGACATAAGTGGTCCATTTGACCCCCTCAAAGTCAGGCAGCAAGTACATGTCTGTGGCGAGTCAAGCCGCGAGACACCTGTAAGATGTACTTCTGAGGAGAAGAACTGCACAGGTGGTAGAAGGAGCTATCCTGGGGCCTTTTCTAGGGTCGGATTTCCAAGGACAGTAATGCCAGAGTAGCAGAGGGAATGTAGAGAGGTGTTGGGACGATTTGCCAATTTCTTCTCGCTGACTGCATGGTTGACACCCGTCTGTGTGCATGGCAGACACAGGAAACAGTCTGCCAGTCAGAGCAGGAAGTACAGATTATCCGACCAGGTTCAGGGATGCTTTAGGGCAGAAGTATCCAAAATGTTGGACCTCGGGGTCATTGAGAGATCTTGTAGTCCGTGGTCTAGTCATGCAGTTCTAGTACCAAAGCAAAGGTCTACTGACTTGCGGTTCTGTGTGGACAACAGAGCCCTCAATGAGGTAACCAAAACTGATACCCATTCAATCCCAAGAGCAGAGGAGCTTGTGGATTAGGTAGGTGCTGCAAGATACTTGAGCACCTTACATCTGACCAGTGGCAATTGGCAGATCGCTTTGGAATTAAATGCCAAAGAGAAGAATACATTTTCTACACCAGAGGAGTAAATCAACTAAAGGTGAGCTCCTGCTACTTTGCAGCACCTGGTAAACCATGTTCTCGCAGGGCAGAAAGCGTTCTGTGTGGTCTGCCTGGATGACATTGCTGTGTTCAGCAATTCATGGCAGGACCAACAGAGAAACGTAGGACAGGTGTTGGCAAGAATACAGTAGGCAGATCAAGACAAAGTGTCAGGTGGGGCAGTCTTCTGCAGTCTACCATAGACATGATGGGGAACGGGAAGATCCGCCCATTGGATGCCAAGATTTAGTCTGTGATGGAGTGGGTCGTGCCTACTACCTAGACTGACGTGAAGGACTTTTTAGACGTACCAGCTATTATTACAGGAACATTTTGGTAAACTATGGAATACCAGGACTGAAAAGTGTCAGAAAGCATTTGAGAAACTGAAAAACTCACTACGCGCTGCACTTTTACTGCAAGCACCCGACTACAGTCAGCCTATCATTGTACAAACAGATACTTCCTAGAAATGAGCTGAAGTGATGTTAGCTCAAATGGAGGACTATGGTGGCGGGGCGTGGCGTGGCTTGGCCGATGAAGATGGCGGACACAGGAAGTGCTCGCTCCGGCATTTAATCATTTATCTAATCACAGTCTCCTGGAAGCCACCTAAGAAGCGATCCAGATCCCGGGGGATCATAGGAATGGGAGGCAGACACGGGTCGTGTCAAGACAGCTGTCAGAGGCCCAAGCGGAACTTGCCACGGAGGGAGCCCTCTGGGAGGACAGCGGTCCCTGAGGCACTGCGCCCACGACCAATCGTGCTGGGCTGTGTCGCCTGGGATTGCAGCGACTCCCTCTGGGCCAGGGAGCCTCATTTGATGGCAGCAGACTCCCCAGGCCTAGAACCGAAGAGAGCCAGATGTGCTTCCCCATGCGCCCGTTGTTGGGCCTCGGCATGAAAAGGAGAGGGCACACGGCGCCCGCACTCGCCTCTCGGTGAAATACGCCATGTGGCGCAGCCTATGGCCCAGATGGAGACTTTGGGACCCACCTTGGCGCTTGGAGAGGTCAACAGACCTTTTTCCCCTTGCCCCCGAGGAGATGAGCGGCAGAGGGCTGCCTGAGTGAAGGGACATTGGCTTACTCCATTGGCACTACATAGTTAATCTCCAGGGCTGCAAGGACTGACTGATGGACTGGCATTGCATCAACATTTTCTGAGGGGAAGCCAAACCGAGAGCAATGCCTGCGTAGAAGGTGATCATTTGTGCTCTGATGGAAGTTGCTCGGGACGTGGGTCGACGTCCACTACAGGCCGCTGAGAAGTCAGTGGCTTGGGATTGGAGGAGAGTGGCAAGACACCCCGGTGGACACATATTGGGGCGCTGAATACATCACCTTGTGAGTGGGGAGTAGTCGCTGAGTGAGCTGCCAATTGAGGACTCGTGGGTGGCCCAGAAGTGCCAGGACGATGGCAAAACCAGGCAAAAAGATGGCGGCCCATGTATGGAAACATAGGGGGCAACCAAGGAGTCCTTAGGACCTGGTTCAAAACCTCAGACGCCTGCACTGCAGCTCACACTGGATAAAATACTGACTGCTCTTACAGACTCCAAGGAAACACTGCAGTACCAGATTGGAGTGGAGGCAATGGAACTGGGCCTGCTTAGGGCAGACCATCACAAACTGGCGGATAACGTAAAAGCCACTGACATGATTATAGAGGAACTGGGACCGGCACAATGCACCCTGCAACAGAAAATACATGACCTGAATAAACGGTTGCAGATCTTGGAGCACAAGGCTGAGGATGCCGAAGGGCGCAACCGTTGCAATAATGTTCAAGTCGCCTTCCTCGAGCAGTGAAGACAAGTGTGGCACCTGCACAGCTTTCCCCTTTTTCGCCCTTGGAAGGGCACACAGGGTTCCAGCGAAGCCTCCAGCGCCGGGAGAGCCACCGCAGCCAGTATAGTGGCCAAAATGCTCCATTATACTTTGCTTCAGAGGTCACGCACGGAGGGTCCCTTTCATATTGTTAAAAATAATGAACAAATTGTGCATAAAATAAATCGCAGACATCGCCATAGCCATCCCAGACGGCTATAAGATCACCCGCAGAGACCGCCTCAACGCAGTAGGAGGAGGAATCGCCATCGTCCACAAGAACACCATCAGGGTCTCGACCAGCACCGATGACACTCTCAGCACCGCCGAACACATGCACTTCCAGATCCACACGGACCCCAACACCACCCTTAGAGGCACCCTTGTCTACAGACCCCCTGGGCCCCGACCCCAGTTCAGCGACTCCATCGCCGACTTCATCAGCACGCACGCCCTGACCTCTACCGACTACATCCTCCTCGGAGACCTGAACTTTCACCTGGAGAACAACAACGACAGCAACTCCACCACCCTGATCGACAGCCTCGCCAACCTCGGCCTGAGCCAGCTCGTCACAACACCGACCCACTCCGCCGGCCACACGCTTGACCCCATCTTCTCCTCAAGCTCCCACGTCTCCTTCAGCCACACCACGGAACTCCTCTGGACCGACCACCGCTGCATCCATTTCACCTTCCAGAAACCCACCACACACCACCGCACCCAACAGATCCCACGCCGCTGCTGGAGCAAAGTCACCGAAGACCAACTCCGGGCAACCTCGCTCTCAGCCCTCCCTCCGACCCATCCAACACCGACGACGCTGCCTGCAACCTCAGACGATGGATGGACGACTGTGCCAACACCCTCGCCCCGCTGAAAAGCTCACCTACAGCGACACCACCAAAAGAGCCAGTTGGTTCACCTCGGAACTCCTAGCTTCCAAGCGTATCTGCCGGAAACTAGAGAAGAAATGGCACAGTGATAAGACACCGGACAGCCACACAGGCCACACAGGCCACAAAGACGCCATCCGTAACCACCACCACCTCATCAGGTCCGCCAAGAGAATCTCCTTCAAAGACCGCCTCGACAACAACGCACACAACAGCAAGGAGCTTTTCAACATCGTGAAGGAACTCTCCAATCCCAGCTCCAACACCAACGACATCCCGCCGTCGCAACCCCTGTGCGATTCCCTCGCCACCTTCTTTCACCGCAAGATCGCCGACATCCACGACAGCTTCAACACCATGACAGCCCCAACTAAGATCGATGCACCAGACCCGCCACACACCATCGACCACGACCCCCTGCCAGCCTGGACCAGCGTGAACATCGAGGACACCATCAAGACCATGAGCACAATACACTCCGGCTCCCCGTCAGACCCTTTCCCGCACCACATCTTAAACAAAGCCAGCAGCTCCATCGCACCCCACCTGTGCAACGTCATCAATCTCTCCTTCGAGACCGCGACCTTCCCAGAGAGCTGGAAACACGCAGAGATCAACGCCCTACTCAAAAACCCAAGGCGGACCCGAGAGACCTCAAGAACTTCCGGCCCATCTCTCTGCTTCCGTTCCCAGCCAAGGTCATCGAGAAGATAGTCAACAAACAGCTAACCCGATACCTCGAAGAAAACAGCATCCTGGACCCATCCCAATCGGGGTTCCGCAGCAACCACAGCACTGAGACTGCCCTCATCGCCGCCACCGACATCAGGATCCTGCTGGACAATGGTGAGACCGCAGCCCTCATCCTGCTGGACCTCTCCGCCGCCTTCGACACTGTCTGCCACCGCACTCTATGCGCACGCCACCGCACTCTACGCGCACGCCTCCACGACGCAGGGATCCGAGACAAGGCCCTGGAATGGACCACCTCCTTCCTCGACGGCAGAACCGAGAGTCCGCCTCCCACCTTTCCGATCCGAAGCCTCCGAGATCATCTGCGGCGTACCCCAGGATCGTCCCTCAGCCCAACACTGTTCAACATCTACATGGCCCCGCTCGCACGCATCGCCAGACAACACGACCTCAACATTATCTCCTACGCCGACGACACTCAACTGATCCTCTCCCTCACCAAGGACCCCCTCGCCGCCAAAGCCAATCTCCACGAAGGAATGAAGGCCGTCACGATTGGATGAAGATCAGCCGACTAAAGCTGAACACGGACAAAACAGAGGTCCTCATCCTCGGCTCCAACCCCTCAGCCTGGGACGACTCCTGGTGGCCAACGACGCTGGGAGCAGCCCCGGCACCCACCGACCACGCACGCAATCTGGGAGTCATCCTCGACTCAACGCTCTCCATGGCCAAGCAAGTCAACGCAGTCTCCTCCTCCTGCTTCAACACCCTCCGCATGCTTCGCAAGATCTACAGGTGGATCCCGACAGATACAAGAAGAACAGTCACCCAGGCCCTCGTCAGTAGCAGACTGGACTATGGGAACGCCCTCTACGCGGGAGCCCCGGCCAAGCTCATCAAGCGACTGCAACGCATACAAAACGCCTCCGCACGACTGATCCTCGACGTACCACGCCACAGCCACATCACCCCCCACCTGAGGAACCTGCACTGGCTCCCCGTCGACACTAGGATCTCCTTCAAACTCCTCATCCATGCACACAAGGCACTCCACAAGACTGGCTCAGCCTACCTCAACAGACGACTCTTCTTCTACGTCCCCAACCGCCAGCTCCGCTCCGCCGACCTCTCCTCGCCACTGTCCCTCGCATTCGAAGAACAACCACCGGCGGCTGATCCTTCTCACACCTCGCCGCCAAGACCTGGAACACCCTTCCACTAAGCCTACGACAGACCCAAGACCTGCTGACCTTCAGGAGGCTACTCAAGACCTGGCTGTTCGACCAGTAGCAGCATCCCCCCCTTCCCTCTCCCCAGCGCCGTGAGACCCTCGCGGGTAAGTAGTGCGCTCTACAAATTCTGTGATTGATTGAGAAACACTAAGAAATCTCTAAATGCATGCAGACAGGGATCAAAGGAAGCTCTAAATGCGCACACGCACCCAGGCAAAGTAAATGATATGGAGCATTACTAAAAATAAAACAAAGTTCAAACCACCAACGCAGATGGGGGATGAGTAGTTATGCAACGGGAAACTGATTAGAGAGAGACAGAAGTGAGAACAGGCTACAACCAATAGGAACTGAGGAAAGCAAACTGGCAAGCAAACAGACTAATAGGAACTGAAGTCCCTTTGAGATATATTAAAAACAATAGATTTCACAAGCACAGCGCAAGCGAAACCTAAAAAACGTTTACAGTGATGCGTGCGAATGAGGCCATGTGCGGTCTATATTTATTGTTTTATTAGCTTAGATTGTTCTTGTATTCTAAATGCATGTATATAGCACTTGTGAGAGCATTACTTTTGAATGAAGACACAATAACGACAGCTCTATACTACAAAGTACTGTCTGCTGCTAAGCATCTACCTTGCCTTTTTAAGTGCGGCAACTAAAAATAACAAGTAGCTCTGAAAGTACGAGCAGTGGAAGGACACTGGGCAAGTAAGCAGTACTTGGACCATGCTCCAGGGAAGAGACAAACACACGAAGAGGAAGTGAAGCTGGCACACGTTGACCAAAGACGAGCAAGGAAATAAGGGATACAGAAGCCAGCCAATAGTAAGCAGTGGACTGACTCCAAGCTCTCTGTAATTAAACACATTTTTTCGCAAGCGACAGTACATTCGATGTGCCAGGCGAGACCTAAATAGCAAAGATTTCCCTGCTTTGCAGTGGACTGGTTTTTGTGAGGATAAGGACACTGTTCTGGGGTGGAAAGTAGTCACTCACACAGAAAGGAACCAATGCCTGAAGCGGTCTGCCCCATGGTGCATGCTATGGAGAGCAGAAGCAAACTGTGAAGGGCACTACAACAGACTAATGGATAAAACAGGGCAGACTTAAAGCCCCTATATGTGTGTTTATAAATGCATTTTTAGGCTTAAGGAAATGTAAAGGGTCATGGCTAATGCCAGACCTAAAAATCCAACTGCCTAAACATTTTTCTTAAGGAAGTTATAAAATGTATGCAGCAGACCCAATAAATAATTGCCAGTCACACAGCAACCCCATCATTTGACACTGCACTTCACCCTCAAAAACATGTTTGAAGCACAACTGTTCCATCCTACCTGCACAGTGGTAATGTGCGGCTTCGGAGCAGCATCCTGCTCCACTTTATATTGACGGGCGATCTCAGAATATTTTTCTTTCTCTTCTAAACTCAGCAGCTTTGAATAAAAAACGAAATATTGTCACATTCCCAGTTGTCTTTTTTCTACACAAGAACAAGAGTAGTAAATGGAATGAATCCGCCCTTGAAGTTACTCAGTATCTAAGCACACGATAGCCAAAGCTTCAGGCTTTCAGGTCGTCTGCTTTCAACAACTACTTGAGCTTGGTTCCCTGAAATAGATCATCATTTTTATACATTGGCCAACTTTTGAAAATAAAAGCAAAATTTAATGAACTAAAAATATCAGCTATTCCTTCTTATCAAGTCTCTCGGACATCAGCAGATTACAAGATGTTCTTTTACACTACGTTACTAGTTGAGACATTTGTTTTACAACAGCTAGCCCATCAAGATGATTCCACCATCAACACTGCTGAATTAGCCTGAAGGAACAGAGGCAGGGGAAGAGGTGTAATCTGGGGCATTTTTTTTTAAATAAAAAAGGGGGGAATGAAGAGCAGAATGTTTTAACGAGGTCCTAAACCAAAGCTCCTCCCTGGGGATGGCATAATGAATCTCAAGATAGGGTTAGTTCCTCAATAGCCAAAGGCGATCACCAAGGGTTGAACCTTATGGCCGTATAGTCCTGTCGTAGGAAGAACTGAAAGTTAGATCTTGGTGCCCTCACACACCCGTTAGGGTGTCATGCTTCATCATTGGGTGCTCATCAGGCCGGTGCTGTAATGCCAGACGGGCCTGGGGGCTCTTAATCGAAGATCTTTTAGATCTGAAGTCGCAGGCAAGATAAGTGAGAAGGCTACCTAACCGTGTAACTAATGAAATGTGTTTAGTGATTAAAATAGGTTCTGGTATCCTAAGGACAAAACTTTATAGGAGATTGGTACCAGGTGTCGCTAAAAACAGTGGTGCTGTCATGTGGTCTTGAGGTACCAGGATAGCTTCTAATGTGGGGTGGTCAACATGTTTCGTGCCTCAGAGGCCTTATGATTGGACGGCACTTAGTCAAGACCAATGATATAGGTGATGTGCCCCTGCCTGGGGCTACTGGTCTCCCTCTAATAGGGGATGACCAAACACAGTGAACCGGATAACCCCTAAGTGGATGCCGGCCTGTAGTTCCACCTAAAAGAAAGGGAGACATAAGTTGGACAGATACATACAACAGGTGATTAAAAGGCTGAAATTATACTATGGTGAATTCATCCAAGTGTATGAAACATTCGATGTGCGTCTGATCAGCCATACTGTGAGGAGACCAAAGCTGGCTGGTCGAAGTACAGTGATTCAAGTTCAGCAAGAGTGCAATTAAAAAACATTTATATCTAAGTGAAAGACCACTATATTTAGGTAAAAACACTTAGAAGAACCGTGTAGGTAATGGTATGTATATACCTAATCTGTGCACGTGAGCAGGTGGGAGAAGGCTTTCAAACTTAGTGTTAGTATCCGCTTTTGGGTATTGGAAGTAACTTACCTCCAGAAAGGCAGGATCATGCTCCTTAGGAAAGCCAGAGTGTCCCGGTCTGAGTGAGGGACACCTTCAATGCGAAAGGAGAGATGTATTCAGGATCGTAGTAAAGACATCAACTGTTGTGTATTCAGATTAATATGTACACGATTGCGAAGATAGCGTGTGGTTACTATAGTAACATTTGGTGAGACGTGTTATGAAACCGTACAAACTCAGCTAGGTCCAATCAGAATGGATATCATTAAGTACTATTATAGATGCAGAGGCCATTGAGCGGTTCTCGTTTGATTATAATTGCGGGAGGCTGGTAGGGGAAAATAGAAGTGTGACATTGGTCAAAGGTCGTCAAATCTAAGGAAATAATCAACAAAAAAATTGTTCCGCTGTTATAATGCCCCGATAAGTCGTCTTGTGATGGGAAATGGCGGGAACCAAGAAATAATCAAGAGAAAACCTGGAGATAACAGCCCCGGGACGGAACCATGCTGCTCTCCCAGTGTTCGCAGAGAGCTCTCTGGATCGATCTTGTTGGCTCATGGGCAGTGTGCGGCAGCATTGCGTACCGGGTGTGACGGGTCATAGACCAGAGGCTACGCTACAGGTGTTATAAGGTCCCCGATCCCCGCGCACTTACTTGATGGTGGTCGGGACACAGTGGTCTCACCTACCCTCCTCCATCGTCCTGGAACGCAGTGACTGCGAGTCGGCGTCTCTCACATATAGATGCCGATCACGTGGTTGCGTGTGTTCCTATCTCCCGACTGTACCGCTTGCCCTACGCTGAACGGCCAATACAGCAGCCATATTGGCAGTAGGAAAATTGTGAGGTATCTATTGTAGTTGGGTAGTATGAGTAATCAATCCACCCCTGAATAGAGATGTGGGTATTCATGAGACAATAGATGGTTATTTTGTTGTTAGAGATTAGTCTGAGTTCGACACAAATATCTCGCATTGATGTAACGTGAGAAGGGAGATAGTAGCCTAATATGGTGGCCAATCTGAACTTGATCGCCAGTGTGGCGGTGTACATAGAGAGCAACTGGAGGAGATGGTGTCTAAGTAACAGGCCATAGATCATGGACTCCCTGCAGGAATACCTTTCTAGCGGGAGCGCGGGTATATTTATTGCGTGTTGTCCCTTGTATAGATGTAAAAGTCTCTTTCGTACAAAGTCAAGAGCGGGAGCCCCAACCTCTAGGCAGTATCAGGGTTGGTCTAGCAAGGATGTATGTCACAGACAATTGTCATGTGTTGAGCTCTTGCCATGGTATGTCATCATTCAGGCCTGTGGTGTGGGTGGACAAGCGGAAAATCCAACGTTGCTCCATCTCAAAGAGATTCCTCTTATCCCAGGATATATTGGTTTCGAGAACCGTCCAGTACAGCTCCTCCGCTGAATGGTGATGGTCAATGAAGTGTGTACTCATTTTGGTCGTGTACCTTTTACTCCGGTGTTCGATGATCCTGGTTTTTACTGTTCTGGTGGTCATACCTATATAGCTCAGTGGGCATGGGCATTCAATCAAGTAAATACAATTTTTTGTATTGCAGTTGGTGTGTGCAAGTTGGGACCAGATTTGGTTGTGGTGGAGGACCACTTCTTTCGAATGTTTGGTCAGATGGCACAAGCCACACTGGCCACAGGGGTAGTGTCCCTTGACCAGAGGTAGATCCCAAAGTGTTTGTGGTGCTGGTTGTTCCTTCTTTTGTGGGCGAGCGTAGACCAGCATGTCTCGTAGGTTACTAGTACGTTTGAAGGCGAAGCGTGGCATCAGGATGTTAAGGTTCTGAGATTGGATGTACCGTCAGTGTTTCTTTATCACCTTTTGTATCCGGTTAGAATTAGGTGTAAAAGTTGTCTCACAGGTCATTGCGTTTTCCTTCTCTCTAGGTCTTATTTCCAATAGTGCTTCTCTAGGACTGTTCTGAGCCCTCTTCCTGGATTTCTGTATCACAGATGTCGGGTATTTTCTGGCTTCCAGGTTCTTGCTCAGTTGTGTGGCTTCGTTGTGGAATTCTGTAAGGGAGCTGCAGTTTCTGCGCAAGCGTAGGAACTGGCCAAAAGGGAGATTGTCCCGAAGCGCTTTAGGATGATGACTATCATAACATAATAGGTTGTTAAAATCAGTCTGCTTCTTAAATGTGCTGGTGGCCAGTTGTCCATTCCTTAATGCGATTAAAAGATCCAGAAAGTGGATTTCTGTTGAGGACACTGTGCGAGTGAACTTTAAAAAAAGGATGGAGTGTGTTAATCCAATTGTAGAAGGACTCGCAGGATGCTTCATCTCCTCTCCAGAAGATGATAAAGTCGTCGATATACCGACGCCAGATCAGGATGTTAGATCAGTAGGGATTGTTATTGTAGATGTGTATCCTTTCAAATTCGGCCATGTACAGGCAGGCCAAGCTCAGTGCAAAGGTGCTACCCATTGATGTCCCCTGGATTTGGTGGTACATTGTGTTCTGGAACATGAAGTTCTCACGAATTGCCATGGTGGCACAATCCATTATGCAGCTAATAGTCAGAGAAGTCCAGTTTTCTGCTGACAGGCACGACTCTACCACAGTTAGAGTTGCTTCCTGGGGGATGTTGGTATACAGTGCCTCCACGTCCAGAGTCATCAGCAGGTTGATCTTGTTACTCATATCGATCCCAGTGATCATATTAGGGCATCTCTGGTATCCTGGAGATATGGTGGAATCTTCTTCACGAGGGGTTGCATGAGGTGGTCGAAAAATTTGCTTAAGGGTTCCAAAAGGGACCCAATGCCTGAGACAATGGGGCGGCCTGGGGGTGGAATGGTCCCCTTGTGAATTTTTGGTACAGTGTAAAAGTAGGGGATCCGCGATTCCTTATTGATAAGGAAATCTGCTTCATTGGGCGAGATCCATCCTTGTGCCTCGGCCGAATCCACCAGGGAGTTGGTCCTTGTGGATAAAGACATCGTGGGGTCCGTGGTGATGCGTCTGTAGTATTTGCCTTCAGACAGCGGACGTAAGTACTCATTGTTGTAATCCGTGGTCTTGAGTTTAACAATCGCTCCTCCTTTGTCTGCTGGCTTTGTGATGGAGTCGTCCTCAGTCAGTTGTTTAATGGCTTTCCTTAGATTAAAGGTTGTTGAAATGTACCTTGGAATCCATGGAGCTTATGTCCTTGATGACAGCTTGTTCGAATGCCAAGACCTCATGTGGTGTCATACCTTCATGTGGTGTGAACTTAGATGGGGCTCTCAGGCCCGTGTCTTCATCAGTGTGGGGTTCTTGGTCTTGGAAATATGCTCTTAGTCTCAATTTTCTGAAGGACCCATGGAGTTCTCTGTTGAGTCGAAAACGGTCTTCTTGGGGGTTTGGTACAAATCCCAGGCCTTTTCCAGTACTCCAAGTTCAGTCAGGGTCAGCACTTTTGGTGAAAGGTTCACTACTAGCTTCTTTGGTTGGTCTTGCTCCCGAGTTCCATTCGCAGGGATGGTTGCGGTTCCGGTTGGTTCTCCCACTGGACACGTTGGGTTTCCTCCTCTTCTTCTGCCCCTGCCTCTTCCTAAAAAGGCTGCCGATGGGGATTGTGTGCATACATAGGGGGCATGTGTGTGTGGTTGAGGCATCTGGAACATTGGATTCCTTGGTGGTTGTTGGCCAAAAAAGGGACTCATTGGGTACCCGAACATTGGTTGTGGTGGTTAGCCTCTGTGGTTTCTGTTGCGGTTCCAGCTTTCATTGCAAGAAGTACTGCTGTATGATCCCTGTCGTGGACGACTGCTGGAGGAACCGTCGCCAGAGGAGCTGTCGGGCCCCTGAGGCTTGAAAGTCGTCTGATGTAGGGGTAGAACTTTTCCTTGTCAAACCTTTTGATGTCTTTTTGTAGCTTGTTGATCTTCTGACACATTAGATGGTCTTTGTTCTTCCATATTGGAGTTAATTTCAGCTAGTCTGCTCTTGAAGGTGGAGATATTAATCCCCGCTTTTAGATTATTCCCAGCTACTGTGATCTGTATAAGCAGGTCATCGGAGAGGTGTTTGGCTGTGTTGATTATTAATAGTCAACCAGTCGCGGGCACACTTCCACGCGATCTGCGACCATTCTCTTCTGAATCCTATATCTTCTAGGAAGATGCGTGGTGCTGTAGTGACCAGGAGCCCATTTGGAGCTATATTTGCTCTTTTCCGTCATCAGTGCGTCATGAAGTGCTATCTTAGTTTGTAACTTCTTCTGGGCTGACACTGAATGCCAATCGTCTGTTCTGCTGCCTGATGGATCGTTTCCTTCGTTGTTCAAGTGATGGTGCTTCGGGAGTATTTCAGCGACCATGTCGTCGTTGAAACTCAAACCCTGTGTGTCCATTATTGCAGGGTAGAGAAGAGTTAAATGGAAGTCAGAAGTTGTTAGTGAGTATGTGCGCGAGGTCTCCCACGGGAAGCCTTAGCTTGGTAGGTCTGATGTCGCGGTGTCTAAGTGTTTAGGGATGGGGAAAATAAATGTTGTATTACCAATTCCCAGGCCTCATCTGCCGTACTGAACTTTTGAAATAAAAAAAGGGAGGAAGGAAGAGCAAAATGTTTTAACGCGGTCCTAAACCCAAGCTACTCCCTGGGGATGGTATAATGAATCTCAAGTATCTCAAATATCTCGCAATGATGTAACGTGAGAAGGGAGATAGTGGCCTAATATGGTGGCGAACAAAGGAGGGTAGGTGAGACCACTGTGTCCCGACCACCATCAAGTAAGTGTGCGGGGATCGGGGACCTTCTAACACCTGTAGCGTAGCCTCGGGTCTATGACCCGTCACACCCGGTACACAAAGCTGCCGCACACCGCCCATGAGCAAACAAGATAGATCCAGAGAGCTCTCTGCGAACACGGGGAGAGCAGCGGTCTCGGGGCTGTTATCTCCAGGTTCTCTCTTGATTCTTTCTTGGTTCCCACCATTTCCCATCACAAGACGAAATATCGGGGCAGGATGGCAGCGAGACAATTTCCTTTGATTATTTCCTTAGACTCAACGGCTCTTGACCAATCTGTCACTTCTATTTTCCCCTACCGGCCTCCCACAATTATAATCAGAAACGCGAGAACTGCACAATGGCCTCAGCATTTATAATAGTACTTAATGATATCCACTCTGATTGGACTTAGCTGAGTTTGTACTGTTTCATAAAACATATGTCTCACCAAATGTTACTATAGTAACCACACGCTATCTTCGCAATCGAGTACATATTAATCTGAATACACAACACTTGATGTCTTTACTACGATCCTGAATACATCTCTCCTTTTGCATTGAAGGTGTCCCTCACTCAGACCGGGACCCTCCGCCTTTCCTAAGGAACATGATCCTGCCTTTCTGGAGGTAAGTTACTTCCAATACCCAAAAGCGGATACTAACCCTAAATTTGAAAGCCTTCTCCCACCTGCTCACGTGCGCAGATTAGGTATATACATACCATTACCTACACGGTTCTTCTGAGTGTTTTTACCTAAATATAGTTGTCTTTCACTTAGATATAGATTTTTTGTTAAATGCACGCTTGCTGAACTTGAATCATCGTACTTCGATCAGCAAACTTGGTCTCGTCACAGTATGGCTGATCAGACACATGTCGAATTTTTCATACACTTGGATGAATTCACCATAGTATAATTTCAGCCTTTTAATCACGTGTCTTTGTATATGCCCAACTTAGGTCTCCCTTTCTTTTAGGTGGAACTACAGGCCGGCATCCACTTAAGGGTTATCCAGTCCACTGTGTTGGGCCATCCCCTATTAGAGGGAGACCAGTAGCCCCAGACAGGGGCACATCACATATCATTGGTCCTGACGAAGTGCCGCCCAATCATAAGGCCTCTGAGGCACGAAACATGTTGATCACCCAACATTAGAAGCTATCCTGGTACCTCAAGACCACATGATAGCACCACTGTTTTTAGCGAGAGCTGGTACCAATCTCCTATAAAGTTTTGTCCTTAGGATAACAGAGCCTATTTTAAATCACTACAGATACATTTCATTAGTTACACAGTTAGGTAGCCCCTCACTTGCACTCATCTTGACGGCAACTTCAGATCTAAAAGATCTCTAATGCCTGACTGACCTGGGGGCTCTTTATCGATTGCAGCGCCGGCCTGACGAGGAGCGCCCAATGATGAAGCATGACACCCTAACGGGTGTGTGAGGGCACCAAGATCTGACTTTCAGGTCTTCCTACGACAGGACTAAACAGCCATAAGAGTCAACCCTTGGTGATCGCCTTTGGCTATCGAGGAACTAACCCCATCTTGAGATTCGTGATCTGGGGCAGCCAGGATATTCTAGTCGGCTGGTGGATTGCGCAGCTACCTCAGCACATTTAGTGCCCAAGGCTTAGGAAGCAGCTAGCTTCTTTGTCTCAGAGATCACCAGTGGTCAGCATTCCCAAGTATCCACACTACTGCTTGGGAAAAAGCATTTTTACATTACTTGTGGCAACTGTGCCTGATGCACGGAGGTGATCACCGCAGGCACTTTTGCATATGGCAGCCACTAAGGTAATCTGGCTGCTGTGGATATATATATATATATATATATATATATATATATATATATATATATATATATATATATATATATATATATATATATCATAATATTAGAACCTCTGGAGGATTTTTATTTAACAATAGTAATTTAAATAACAGAAAAGGTTAGAGACTTGCTCTAAACAGTGAGCGACAGCAAAAATAGCCAATAAGAAAGATTACTGCACCTGGAAGTCGGGTGGAGGCAGAAAAGATCCGTGGCAGCGTTGATAATGGCATGGCAATGGTGACTTACAGCAGGGAACAATGTGGAAATGGGCATGGCAATGGAACTTTACTTGTAAATACTGTTCTCCAGCATTTGTATTTTTCAAACAGCCACATGCTTGAATCCTTCGGGTTGTACAGTTGTGAATCTTAATACAGTAACTCAATAAAATAGCAATTAATAAACAGGCCAACTGTAAAACAATGTTTAGTATCACATTAACCTCATTAAATAACACCAAAATGTCACCCAACAAGGTGAATGTGCACTGAACTGCACTTTCACGAGAGATCAATATAGATCAGATTTCAAACATCAAAATGTGAAAGATAATGTCATGTGAGCATCTGAACAGGAAGGAGGGAGACCTATAATTGAATCCGTTAAAAATACAAATGCTGGAGAAGTGCAATTCCAAGGAAGAAACAAATTTAACCTCAAATATTGGCTATTTCACAGATTCACATGCTTGCACTAGAAAAGCAAGCAGTATATTGCATCTTAAAATTCTCGTCGAGGGGGTGGGGATCATCTAAAATTTAAACAGGTTGTGCAAGACCTCCTTGCCCACTTGTAAATTCTCCTGCAACCTCAGATTTAAACCTAGTGAAGGAGAGTCGGCTATTCCACATGACTGCCCAGAAAAAGTAATTATGTCCCTCCACCCCGCATAAATGGCTGCTGATTTGGTCATGCCCCTCAGCAAGGAAGCTTGAACTCTGCCTCGAAGGGTCCGAGTGGCCTCCCACGGCAATTGGGGATGGCCACTGATGCGTCTTGCAATCAAAGCTTGTAAAGAGGGTAGGCCCCAAATGGCTGACAAAACGTCACAGACAGCCGATCTGTGAGTCTGAACTGCTTTGCCATTGCTATGTACTAACTGAGAAATCTGAAAATGTTCAGAGAATGAAGTACTTTCTCTGTCAGACATGTAGAATCTGTAATTGATTACTGCAACATTAAGGGCCTACTAATATGTAAATAAGGAACTTTAGGACAAACTTGGGGTTGCTCCTCAAAACCACTCTGTCCTTGTTAAGCCGCAAGAAGGGTTATTTGATGGTTAATGCTGCTGGTCACAGACCTTCCAGGCAGTGTCAAGAAGAAAACCATTAACAAGAGACCTACCTGATGTCAACATGATGAATGGGCTCGAACATGTTCTTTGAGAGTTGAACAAGCTACTTACCTTCGGTAACGTATTATCTGGTAGAGACTATCTAGCTGCAGATTCCTTACCTTTGAATTTTCCAGGCATCGGGCTGGATCTAGAAACTTTTCTGAGCAATACCCCTTGCGCGCATCGGGTGGCTCCATTCGGCTCCACGTGACGTTGTCGGCAGCATCGGTAATGACATCGCCGTGCCTTTATAGGCACCACCCAGGCGCGCTGACTTCAGTACTTTTAGTTTTTCCACGCCAGAAGTGCAGAGGCATGAAGTAACTGACGTAGTCATGTGCAAAACTAGGGCCTTGAAAGGGGAGCAACTCTAGCCCTACAATATTAGTCCGTAAAGCAGGGAAGCATGGGTGGAGTTGTAATGAATCTGCAACTAGAGTCTATACCAGATAATACGTTACCGAAGGTAAGTAAATTGTTCATCTGATAGAGGCTTCTAGCTGGAGATTCCTTACCTTTGAATTAGATACCCAAGCCATACCATCCTGGCGGTGGGTGCGGACCAATACCTTAAACTAGAAAGTCCTGTAGGACTGAGCGGGCAAAGTGCCAATCTCTACGGACTGGACCATCCAGGCAGTAGTGTTTTGCAAACATGTGCAATGAAGCCCACGTTGCCGCCCGACAGATGTCTTGGACTGGGACACCCCAAGGCAAGGCCGTAGTTGCAGCCTGGTGTAATAGGCCCTTAATCCCTCAGGGGGCTGCTTCTTTGCCAGGTCATAACAGATCTTGATGCAGAGAACGACCCAGCAAGAGATGGCCCTTTTCTGCACTTCCCTTCCCTTCTTTGCTCCCACGTACTCCACAAAGAGTTGGTCATCCACTTGGAACTCTTTTCTGCTGTCAAGGTAGAACGACAACGCTCTTTTGGGTCCAGCCGGTGGAGACGCTCCTCTTCCTTAGAAAGATGCGGGGGAGCAAAGAAAGTGGACAACATGGACTGACCCAGATGGAAAGGGGTCACAACCTTTAGCAAAAAGGATGCTCAGGTGCGAAGTACCACCTTGTCAGGAAAAGACATAACATAAGGAGGCAAGCAAGACATCGCCTGCAGTTCACTCACCCTCCAGATCGATGTAAATCACCACCAAGAAGGCAGTTTTGACGGTCGACAGCTGGAGGGGACAATTGTGTAAAGGCTCAAAAGGAGTACACATCAGATAGGTGAGGACCAAAATAAGGTCCTACTGCGGCATAACAGAGCGTAGGTGGAAACAGATGACCATCCCTTTCAGAAATCTATGGACAACGGGAAATTTGAAGAGAGAAGGCTGGTCTGGCAGCCGCAAAAAAGCAGACAGAGCAGAAAGGTAACCCTTGAGAGTTTCCAAGGCAGAGCCCGGCTGCGCAAGGGTCAGAATGAACAAAAGGACAGTAGACAGAGAAGCAGAAAGAGGGTCAATAGACCTTTCTGTACAGTATAAAATATATTTCTGCCAACGGCAGGCTCACACTGTCTAGTGGAGGGCTGCCTGGCCGCCAGAATAACATGACATACTTCGGGAGGAAGGTCAACAGCTATCAACTGTCGCCACTCAATCTCCACGCATGGAGGCGCAGAGTTGACAGGTTCGGGTGGAGAACCCTACCCTGCTGCAGCGACAGAAGATCCTCCCGAAGAGGCAGCCTGGTTGGAGGATCGATGCTCATTGCCAGAAGCTCTGGATACCAGACTCTCCTCACCCAGTCTGGAGCCACAAGGATGACTTGGGCCTGGTCGCTCCTGTTCTTCAGAGCACTGGGCAGGAGTGGTATGGGCGGAAAGGCGTACAGCAGGCCTGAGCACCACTCACAACGAAAGGCGTCGCCGAGCGATAGCCGTCTTGGAAACTCCAGTGCGCAGTACTGCGGACACTGCACATTCTCTTCGGAGGCGAACAATTCTAACTAAAGTTCTCCCCACTGCTGAAAGAGACCTTGCGCCACCTCCGACTGGAGACACCATTCGTGATCCGCTAGGAATCGGCGGCTGCTTTTGTCCGCCCTGGCGTTCAGAGAACCTGCCATGTGTTGAACCACCAGGGTTATGCCTTGCTGCTGCAGCCATGTCCAGAGACACAGGGCATCTCTACAAAGGGTCAACAACCCCACCCTGCCCTGCTTGTTGCAGTACCACATGGCAGTGGTGTTGTCCGTGAACACTTGCACCAGCTTCCCCTAGAGAGAGGGAAGAAATACCGTCCATGCCAAACGAATCGCCCGGAATGCCAACAAATCTATGTGGAGTGCAGTCTCCGCCGGAGACCAGTGTCCCCTGATCTCCACCTCTCCTAGATGGCCGCCCCATCCCAGAAGTGACGCATCTGTCATGAGAGTGAAATCTGGTTGGGGGAGGGGTCTGCCATTGACCCAATCGCGGTTCGTCAACCACCACTGCAGATCTCTCACAGTTTCTTCCGAGATCTGGACCAAGTCAGTGAGATTCCCCGATGATGTGCCCATTGGAACTTCAGGTCCCACTGCAGAGACTGCATACGTCACCTGGCATGCTTTACCAATAAAAATGCAGGAGGCCAGGAAGCCCAACAGCCTCGGAGTCAGTGTCACAAAATCCAGGATAGAGGCTGAAACATCGGAGTCATAACCTGAATATCCTGGACTCGCTGCTCGGGAGGATAGGTCTGAACTGCACAGTGTCCAGAACAGCTCCAATGAAAGGGAGCGTCTGAGAAGGAGTCAGGTGTGACTTCGGCACGTTTATAGAGAACCCCAGCAAATGCAGGAGGTATGCCGTAGTCTGAAGGTGGAAGAAGACTGCCTGGGGCGTGGATGCCTACAACAGTCAGTCGTCGAGGTAGGGGAAGACTGAAACCCCTAGCCTGCACAGATGAGCTGCGACCACAGCCATCACCTTGGTGAACACCTGTGGGGCACTGGTAAGGCAAAAGGGGAGCATGGTAAACTGAAAGTGCTCGCGGCCTACATTGAACCACAGGTAACGCCTGAGGCCCGGCAGGATGGAAATGTGAAAATACGCGTCCTGCAGGTTCAACGCTACCATCCAGTCTTCTAGGACGAGGGCAGACAAGACATGAGCCAGAGTGAGCATCTTGAACTTCTCCTTCTTGAGGAAAAGATTGACGGGTCCAAAGATCTAAAATGGGCCGCATCCCTTTGTTCTTTTTCGGAATCAGAAAGTAGCAGGAATAACAGCCACTGTCTACTTCTGAAACAGGAACCCTTTCTATAGCTCCTTGGCCAAGAGAGCTGCAACTTACTCTTGGAGTAATCTTAAATGATCCTCCATCAGCCGTTCCTGATTTGGCTAAATGAGAGGAGGAAGAGAGAGGAAAGGCAGAGAATAGCCCTCCTGGACGATCGGAAAGACCCACTTGTCCGATGTTAAGGATCTCTAGTGGGGAGAAGACGATAAATTCCCCAACTAACTGGAGTAGTGTGGTCCTGCAGAGTCAGCCTAGAAGTGCTTGGAGGATGCGGCTGCCCGGGCCAGTGTGGCCAAAAGCGTCTGGCCTCCATTCCTGGATCAGAATGCACCGCGTCCACGTCCGTGCGCAGCTTGGGCAGCCTGTGCACGACGGTGGCTGGGATAGGGCTGACATGGCTGGAAACCCATCCGGTTGACACAAAAGGAAGACTGGCCACGAGGAGTGGCCCAAGGATCTGGCTGTAGCTCCAGAGTCCTTGAACCTGACCAGGGCCGAGTCTGCCTTTTCCCCAAAAGAAAGGTTCCATCAAAGGGCATGTCCATCAGATTGGCTTGAACATCACCCAAGATTTCAGTTGTTCCAAGCCAGGAGTGGCGCCTTAATGCCACTGTCATTGAAATTGACCTTCCCAGCGAATCAGTCATATCTAGGCTACACCGTATTGTGAATTTTGCTGCATCTCTCCCATCCTTGGGAGAGCACAGCCCGAGCCTCCTCCGGGACCTGTGGCAGCACTTGTGCAACAGTCTCCCAAAGGGGCCACTAAGCATGAAGTATTAACCGAATGCAATGACAGGCTGGAGGAAGAAAACAGCTTCTTCCAAATTAGCCCAGCCTCTTGGATTCCCTATCCGGAGGGGCAGAAAGGAACTCGCCCTGGGACGTAGAGACCTGCACCACCAGACTTTCTGGGGTGGAGTGTTGGCTGAGGAACCTTCGGTCGCCCAAAGCTGGGCGATTGCGGTGTGCAATCGTTCTATTCACAGGAGCCCCTGTGCTAGGCTTGGACCACATGCCTAGAAGGACGCCCGTAAGTGCTCATTAAAGGGCAAAAGGGGTTCAGAGGTGGAAGCCCCTAGTTGAAGCACCTCGGTCAGGAGATTAGTCCTGACCTGCTCCGAGGGCAGCTCTAGTCCAAGGACCTCAGCTGCCCTCTTTACCACCATGGTGGCATAGAGTGCCCCTCCTCCGTAGCTACTGTTGGTGGAGAAAGCATGTCAGTATCTGGAGGAAGTGTCCAGTACACTGGCCTCCTCAAGTTCCCCATACCAGTCCAAGTTCTCCTCAGAGACATCCTGGTGTTCCAGAGAGTACATAGACCCCTCCCATTTCTCTCCTGAGCCTAGCACATCTTCAAAGTGTGCAGGCGACAACATAGAACCCCTGGGTTAAATCCACGTTGTTCCGGCTCCGTGTCGTCGGGGATGAGGATATGGATGGCACCGTCAATGGGCACTTGCGCCACCGCCGGCACGGACTTCGGGTCCGACCCCGGAATCGGATCCTTGAGGACCCACTGGCGCAGTGGCCAGAACCTACGGCATCAAACCCGATAGGGCCCCTTCCGACTCTACGGGCCAGAGGGCTCACCAGCGGGGTCGTTCTGCTCAAAACGCTGCGCATGGCCTCGTAAAATTCTTTTATTTGAGCGGGAGTCGCTCCGGCTCCCGGAAAAGGGGGGTGGGAAGAAGAGAGACGCGAAGTAGAAGCTGGCTCCAGCTCCGCGGAATCGTGCCTATAGCGTCGGTGCTCCTTACCCCTCGACGACAGACGCCAGCAGAGTTGAAGGTGAAGTCCGCTTGGACTTCTTCCTCCTATAACTCTTCCCAGAGTGTCCAGAGGACCTTGAGTGGGAAGAAGAGGACTTGGGGCGCCATGAGAGGTCCCGCAACCACCTCTTCGATAGGGACCGGGACCTCCACGGAGTCTCACTGGACGGTGTAGACTGCCCGCCCGGCTTCAATGAGTAAGTGCCTTCTGTGAATACCAAAATGAGTAAGTTACTCAAAATGAGTAAGTTACTAAAAATTAGTAAGTTACTCATTTTGGTATTCACAGAAGGCACTTACTCATTGATGAGTAAGTGCCTTCAGTGAATACCAAAATGAGTAAGTGCCTTCAGTGAATACCAAAATGAGTAAGTGCCTTCTGTGAATACCAAAATGGTAGTAAGTTTAGGATTATGTCTTAAGTTAGTTCTGTGAATCGGGCCCAATGTTCCTAGCCTTAGACGGAGTGCACTAAGCAGCTTGACAATATGCCAACTAAGAAATGAACTACCTGCATAACAATTTCTAAATATGCGATCATATACGTGCAAAGCATGTAGAAAGCCACTGTTTAGATAAGATGTCAAGTTTAAACATGTTACTGAAATGGGGATTTGTGCTCGGGCCCCGTTGAACCTTTCAACAACTCCTCGGAACCTTTAAGAGTGTGTGTCCCTTTTCACGTGCCAGTAAGCATCGTATGTGGCCTTCAGCAAGCCTGTGACCGCCAAACACTGGAGACTAGTACCTCGCGACTCGCATGGCTGCCAGAGAGCGGCCCTGCCCACAGCACTTAATTTGGCAGCAGGCGAAACAAACTGCGCAAAGCCTCGGGTAGGAGCAAGTTCCTGGCCCAGCGCCAGCTAGTTCTAAGAGTAGTAAGGAGTTTTGGAAGGTCATAAATGCGCCGTATTTTAAAAATGTGACTGACCAGTCTCTAGATACCCATGTAGAGGAAGAAGTATGGGTAGGACATTTTGAAAGTATTTTTGCACGTGAACCAAATGAGCCTCCTTATATAGATTTTTTGCAGTTTCCCCAAGGTATCTTGACTTTTACTATTGGAGAAGTGAGGGAAGCATTGGAAATGTGTGCTCAAGGGAAGGCCCCGGGGCCTGACGGGGTCCCAATAGACCTTTTCCAGGACAATTACGACCTGTGGGCACCCCTTTTAACAAATGTTTTTAATAGTATAGTGGTAGAGGGCCCCCGCCATCATGGAACCATAGTGTAATCGTGCCTATTTTTAACACTGTCCTGCACTATAATGTGTTGCTTTTTTTATTTTGCTTTCTTCTGTTAATATGTCTCTCTTCTATTTTGTATCCGATGATTATCTGCTATGTACCAGCTGTAAAGCGCTCCGATACCCTAGGGTCAGGCCAGCGCTATAGAAAACTTCTTAAATAAAATAAAAATAAAAAATAAAAAATAAAGGGAGATAGGGGTAGCCCTAAAAACTACAGACCAATCTCCTTTTGGATTCAACTGCCAAACTTATGGGCCGGTTGTTGTTAGCTAGACTGGAGGAGTGGGCCCAGGAACGCAATATTTTAATGTTGGCGCAATATGGCTTCCGAAAGGGCAAGGGGACAGTGGACCAAGGTCTGAATCTTTCTCTTTGTATAGATAAATATACAAAGGCGAAAAATTGAAAAATCTATATGGCATTTATGGACCTCTCAGCCGCTTTTGACTGTGTGTCCCATTCAAAACTGTGGTCCATGATGGAAGGAATGGGAATTGATCCCCTGATCATCCGCTTTATTCGTCAGCTGTATTCCAATACCTCTGCTTCGGTGAGATATGGCAGAAATGGGGAATGTACACGCTCATTTAAAATAGAAAAGGGCGTCAGACAGGGATGCGTCCTCGGCCCGTTTCTTTTCTCCATCTATACTAATGGGGTGGAGGCGGCCCTGTCTGGTCTGTCTTTAGATGTTCCCAAATTGGAAATAACTCACTCCCCATATTGGCATACGCAGACGATGCGGTTTTGATGGCGAGGACTGGGGTTGCCCTCCAAAAACTGCTTTCTTCCTACGCATTATTTATGGCTTCACTGGATCTCCGTGTGAATTAGTCAAAATCGTTCATTATTATAGCAGGAGCTTCGAGAAGCACAAAGGCTCCTTATTTCCATCTGGCCTCCAAGAAAATCGAGGTGGTTGACTCTTTTCCTTATCTGGGGATTCTGTTTGATAGTAAACAGTCATGGAAGAACTTGGTTGCAACCAGAGCCCTGGGCATGGAAAGGGGTCTTCAAGCTATAAAAGGCTTTGCCAAAAATTAGGACCCAGTCCACTGGAAACGATTAAGACCATTTATCAAGCTAAGCCAAAGGCAGCTGCTACCTATGGGGCGGGAGTTTGGGGAATGGCTAAAATAGATCAGCTTCAGAAAGCGGAAGATGCCTTTTTAAGTCTAGGGTCTCGTTACCTCCCTCTACCTCTAATTACATTTTACATTTGGAACTGGGACTCCCTTACCTATGTGATTCTATCAGGTTAGCACCTATCCTTTTGTGGACCTCAATCTGGCGTAGGGATACCGTTGATTTAACGCAACGTATAATCAGGGACTGTGTGAGGCTTGAGGCTTACAGCAGAATTGGTTGGCTTAGTTATGTTCAGGCCGAACTAAAAGCAATTGGGCAGGGAGAATTATTTAGGAACCCCTTATTATGTGCCAAGGTATCTAAACGAGTAATAACTGATCTATTTATACAAAAGGCCTCTGCCGAACGTTGGGAAAAGAACAGGTGTTCACAGTCATTTATAGTTTACAATGGACTTTCGCCCAGACCGGGGGAAGGATATTTTTATCTTAACCATGTCACAGTGGCTCAGCATAGGTTCATCTTCTTACGATTTCGCTTGAACCTAATCCCACTGATGCTGGGGTTTCCAGAAAAAAGGTTCAAGCATTCAGAACTAGGCCCGTGCGACAATCATTCCCCCCAGACGGATTTACATTTGTTGTTCTTTTGCCCATTTTATTGTATTGAAAGGGAAAAGTTCCTTCTCCCAATTTTAAGGCGCCAAAATTTCTCTCAATGTAAAGTTGCACTGTATTTTTTAAAAGCCTTGCCTAATCCTTACGTTTGTTTTGTGGTAGCATCCTTTTTATGGACTTGTTTGAGAAGTAGAAGGGTAAGAAGCTTGTCGCAATGAATTTCTAAGGATGGATCAATTATGGTTTTAATCTGATTTTAATTGTTTAAAAAAAAAAAAACTATCTTAAATGTTTTGGTATTTATGTAAATGGTTTTATCATAAAATTTGTGATGAGATTGTACTTTTATGATCTGTTTATTAATGGATCGAATAAAGATTCAAAATGAAAAAAATGAGTAAGTTACTCAAAATGAGTAAGTTACTCAAAATGAGTAAGTTACTCAAAATGAGTAAGTTACTCAAAATGAGTAAGTTACTCAAAATGAGTAAGTTACTCAAAATGAGTAAGTTACTCAAAATGAGTAAGTTACTCAAAATGAGATAAGTTACTAAAAATGAGTAAGTTACTCAAAATGAGTAAGTTACTCAAAATGAGTAAGTTACTAAAAATGAGTAAGTTACTCATTTTGGTATTCACAGAAGGCACTTACTCATTGATGAGTAAGTGCCTTCTGTGAATACCAAAATGGTAGTAAGTTTAGGATTAGGTCTTAAGTTAGTTCTGTGAATCGGGCCCAATGTTCCTAGCCTTAGACGGAGTGCACTAAGCAGCTTGACAATATGCCAACTAAGAAATGAACTACCTGCAGAACAATTTCTAAATATGCGATCATATACGTGCAAAGCATGTAGAAAGCCACTGTTTAGATAAGATGTCAAGTTTAAACATGTTACTAAAATGGGGATTTGTGCTCGGGCCCAGTTGAACCTTTCAACAACTCCTCGGAACCTTTAAGAGTGTGTGTCCCTTTTCACGTGCCAGTAAGCATTGTATGTGGCCTTCAGCAAGCCTGTGACCGCCAAACACTGGAGACTAGTACCTCGCGACTCGCGTGGCTGCCAGAGAGCGGCCCTGCCCACAGCACTTAATTTGGCAGCAGGCGAAACAAACTGCGCAAAGCCTCGGGTAGGAGCAAGTTCCTGGCCCAGCGCCAAGCACGCTGATTCGACTGGGCCTGATGAGGCCCCGCCCCAAGAAGCTTCCTGCAGGTAAGTCGGAGACCCTGTGAGGTCGCAGCGCCGAGGAGCAGCCCAGCACAAGCACAGCGCCACCTGGCGGCAAACTCAGGGCACCGTACTACATGCACTGAAGTCTTCTCGTCCAGAGGAGAAAGTGAGAAGCGCCACATGACAATGGCCCTGGTGATCTCTCCCTATGTGGGCACCTCACCCTGGGGAGTCACAGCACTGGGGGAGCTGCTACTCGATTGTGAGCTGCAGAGAGAAAACATTGGGAGTGAAGAGGGGTGCTCAGCGGTGGCAATACTATACGCCCTTTGATCTGCAAACCAACAAACCACACCAAGACCTAGACACCGCCCCCACAATGTCTGTGCAACAGCAACGCCAGTCACCACCTCTGCCAGTCACCCACTCATCGGTCACAGCGCTGCTGCCATTCAGTGAGCTAGTGGACCCAGCGACGGCCGCGCTGCCAGACTGGACGCCTACAGCTTTCCATGCCACTCAAGAAACAGACTGCGTGGTCAAGAGGTCGCTGTCGCTTCATTTCGGAGAAGCAGAACTGTGTGACCTGTTGGAGAGCCTGCCAACGGGAGGATGATTGTGGATGTATTCTATGTACGGCTCCTGAAGCAGGCGAGCACATGCGTCGATATCAACCAGTCTGAAGAAATCACAGCCTAGCTAATACAAGGTTGCAGATCAACAGTCCTCCGGCAGCTCATACTGCGCCAATGGAATCACCTTGGACGCCATACTGGTCTTGGCGTGACTGCACTAACCGGCAGACAGTTGGGCAGATGACAGGTGGCACTGGCAAGAGGGGCAGGTCAGGGCAGCCCACACTATCAATATGAAAGAGGAGCAAGGTGAATGCTATCCAGAGACAGCCTGCTTGACCCCGTATTCCCAGTGGGGTGAATCCGCAAGAGGGACGCTGTGGCAACTGTGGCCTAGAACACCAAACAAATAATATGTGCCTGCCCGGGGCCGGTCATGCTCCCAGTGTGGGAACCTGAACCACTTTGCAAAAGCATGTTGAAGAGAAGGGCAAGGCCCCCGACCGGAGTACAAAGGCAAGGTGAGAGCCACCCTATGACAGCTATCGATTGAGGGGGCAAAGCTGAGGGGCCCCAGCAGGAGGCAGCCAGAAAGGCTACCCCGATGACGATGGAGAGAAGGTATTTACCATTTCCTTAGCTGGCAAAGTAGTCTACGGGAAGAGGCTTCCGCCGATATGAACGGTGGAGATCAGAGGCACTTTCGTGTGGGCGCCGATTGACACAGGGGCTTCTGTCAATGCAGGGCTCGAAAAATCATAAAAATGTTACTAGACCTGCAGGTCTAGTAACAAATTATCAACTCGACCTAACTGTAATGTACTTGAACCGTGAACTGTTCTCAAATTGTGTGATCCTAGGCAAATATTTTGTCTTATGGAGCTGCCTTTTTCTTCATGATCACTTGAGAGCACCTTCAAATATGCAAGTTCACCATTTCTGTTGTACAAAACAACTCTTTATTTACTAGACTAAACGTTTGCTCCATGTATAATAAGAATCAAGCCCACATATAGGGTACACGTGGTCCCTGGCTTGCCTCTTAGTTCACTAATAGCATTGTCATCCGAGCAGGAATATTTCCCAGGTCATGTTTAAAAATTCACTTTTCATAAATAGATTACTAAAGCATGATGTGGTAACGCACTGTCATTTACAAATAGCAGATTTTCCATTGAAATAGCCGCAAAACTTTCCCACTAACATGTAATTTTACAGATAAAAGCGCATAAACAATGTTTGGAAATTGGGTTTCAGCACAAATATTTAAAATTTGCACATCAAGTAAAGTGTCCTGATTTGATCCTATAAAAATCTTTTTTTCACCACAGAATTACAAAAATGTGTTTTCGTAACTAGTGAAATATATTTGAAAGGTTTGAACAGTTCACTTAACTATCAGTGTTTTGTTAGAAAAAAAAAACTGAAATCTTACAGCCTTTCATTTCACATGCTTTGCACAGCGCAATTGTCACACAGTTCACTTTACAAAATCCTCTAACTTCTGTCACAGAAAGAAAAGTAAATGTAGGAAGACAAACCGACTTTTGACCTCTGCCTCTGAAAGCAGAGAAAATGTGACAAGATAAGACTTAAAGGCTTCTTTTTGCTCATTCACTTTGTGAGCAAGCAGAGCACCTGTTGTCAGCTTGCCAGAACGGGCATGCAGGCCCTAGAAATAGCTAGTCCTGATTAAATCTTGCACGCCATAGCGAGTGGATTTTTCAAGCACTACAATGTGTTGGACTCAATGCAGTTTAACAGACTGACTTCACAACCCAAGGTAGAACCAACGAAGGAGAGGATATACACATATGGTGGCATGGAGCCATTGCCTCCGATAGGAGTCGTGGAGGTCATAGTGGCAAGCAAAGGTAGGTCAACACAAGCCCGGTTCCACGTCACAAAAGGAGACAACGGCATCTTGTTAAGTTGCCATACAGCGGAAGACCTGGGGCTTGTCTTCTTTGTAAGGCAGATTCACAGGTCCAATGGCGCCACTATCATCTTGCTGGAGTTTACTCAGCTGTTCTAAGGACTTGGGCAGCTGAAGGGCACCATGGTTCAACTACACAGATGAGACAGTGAGGCCTGCAGCACTTCGTCACAGGAGGGTCCTGTCCCACTGTGGCCGCAGATGGTAAAGAAGTGGAGGAACCTAGAGCAACAAAGATCGATAGAGAAAGTCACCCACCCCATTCCATGGGTCTCGCCCCTTGTGATTGTGCCAAAACCCAAACAACCAGGAGCAATCAGACTGTGTGGACATGTAGCTCCCAAACAAAACCATTCAGAGGGAGCAACATCACCCTCACGATAATCGACATTGCGGTGGAACTGAACTGACCCAATGGTTCTCTAAACTGGGCCTAAACGCTGACTACCTTTAACTGGAAATAGAACCGACCAGTCAATACATCATGACTTTTTGACCCACATAGGTCTCCTAAAATATAGGAGACTGAACTTTGGGATATCATCGGCAGCAGAGGTGTTTCAAAACACCATCCGGGAGACCCTCTCTAGCTTGGTGGGTCTACTGAATATTAGAGAGGACATCTTGATCTTCTTCGATACCCTTGAGGAGCACAAAGTAAGACTCGGGGACACGTTTCAGCAGCTAGTAGACTGTGGGCTGGCACTCCATGGCCAAAAGGGTTCCTTCTATGAAAACTCAATAGAGTTCTTCGGATACATCTTCTCAAGAGAAGGGCTGCCGGCCGGCCAAAGAAAGTGGAAGCGATATGAACAGCCTCAATCCCCTGAAATGCCACTGAAGCAAGGAGCTTCCTTGGAATGGCAACATATTGTGGCAGATTCATCCTGAATCTAGCCACTCTGAGCCACTAAGAATTTTGACTAGAACCAACGTTCCATTGGAATGGGACCCGCATACTGACCTGGCATTCCACCAAATGAATGAGACACTACTGGCACATGCCACCTTGGCATAATTGACAGAACTGGTCGTTGATGCGAGTCCAGTAGGACTAGGAGCAGTCCTGCTACAGGAGAAGATAGAGGGGTCTTGGGTCCCCATTGAGTATGCAAGCATAGCATGATCAGATATGGAGACAAGATACGCTCAGATCAAGTGCGAGGTAATGGCCATTCGATGGGGTTGTTGCCATTTTCACCGATACCTCTGTGTGCAATGATTCAGTCATCACCGACCACAAACCATTGGTCGCACTGTTTAAGAACATCTTTACATGCCCCTCCTTGCATCCAACGGTGGGCAGTGCAGCTGTACCGCCCGAAAGTCAACAACCAGGCCAATTACTTGTCACAACATCTGCAAGTGGAATCCGGCCCAGGGATGGCTGCGGAGGACGAAGGGGCCAAAGACTTTGTGAAGATGTGGTGCACGACACAGGTCCTTGGGCGCTGTCAATCACCAAAGTCATGAATCCAAATCGCTGGCAGCTACTGAACAAAGGAAGATAGTCTCCGACTCTCCAAAGTAGGGCTAACTGAGCACCAGTAGTGAAGGCCTGCTACTCCGAGTCAGGCAAATTGTGAAACCCTTGAGTATCCGGGCCAGGGTCGATCTGGGACATCAAGGCCACCAAGGTGTGGAAAAGACCAAGGCAAGACTGAGCGACAAAGTGTGGTTCCCCAGAATGGACACATTGGTGGATGAAAATGTGCAAGGTTGCCATTCATGTGCGATCAGTAGCGGGGAGCCACCCCCAGTGCCAATAATCACAGAAGAGCTATGTTTGAAATCCTGGTCCCAGGTCAACATGGATTTTGGGAGCTTCCCTGGTGGCAGACTCACAGCAGTAATAGACAGTCACACAAGTATCCAGTGGTCGAAATAGTACAATACACTGCATTTTCCAAGGTAAAGCCTGCCTTGTAGAAGGAGTTAACATGTGTGGGCTCCCAGATTAAGTGGAGACAGACAACAGGCACCCGTTTCAGGGGCAGGAGTTCAAAGGGTACCTGCAATCACTAAACATCAGACACCAGAAGGTGCCCCCTAGTTGCCCCAGGTCAACTGGAGGTGGAGAGCTTCATGTGCACGCTCAACAGGGCGCTCCATATAGGTGCGAGCAGTGAAGACATGGAGTGTTGCCTCAGATATGTGCGAGCCCACCAGCAAACTCCGCATAGCACTACAAGCTGTGCGCCGATGGACCTGTTGATGCAAAGGGCCAGCAGAGACTATTCCAGCAGGGCGTCAGTGGCAACCCACATCGCTGGATGTACAGGCTACACAGGAGAAAAGGAGTACTACTGACAAAGCCAGTCTAGCTCAACTGCTCATGGTCACTCCTCGGAACCTATAAGACAGAGTGTGTGTGTCCGTTTGCAGTGCCAGCGAGCATCGTATGCACATTCAGCGAGCCTGAAACCGCCAATCTACCATCTGTGATAATATCTAGTGCACAACAGTAGATGCAGAAAAACTTTCCCTCTAACCGATATATCAATATGGTTGAATGGTACAACAGCTTGAAAGAGAGAAAAATAAAAAAATAGGCTTTTAATCAGCTGGTATGTGTAAGCGCATAAACTTGACTTCAGGAGCCAGGGTGAAAAGTTCTGGGACACAGAAGATGGCCTCTGCATCTCATCTGGCAAGGTGATTGGCACAACCCCAGCGAAACAGTGTGTGTTAGGGGAGGGGGTGATGCTTCTGATGTAGGAGGCCCATGAACCAAGACTGCCTTGGCTTCGCTGCAGCAATCGGAATGATGTAGCAAGACTCCATCTTGAAGATGGTGATGGTTCGCAGAACGAGGGAGAGTGGAGGCAATGCATTTGTAGGTCCTGTACCCGTTTAGAGAAATGCACCCCATCTTGCTAATGGGCCCAAGTGCTTGCAAGCCGAGAAGTGGCATTCCCTTTAGGTATCAATGGCAAAGAAATACAGAACCAGTTTGCCCCAGTGACAGAACACCATCTCCAGATGTGTCTGTTCAAACTCCCACTGGCGAAATTCCCCTAATGACCTGCTGAGAGCACCAGTTCAGTCATTTCTGATGCATGGTATGCAAGGTTATGAGAAATGGCCCAGTTCCACAGGTGCAACTTTTCCTCTGACCAGTACAAGGGACCTTGTCCAAGGATCACTCTGAAACTTATGTGGAGTAAAGACTTCAAAGGAAAGACCTTCTTAAATGTTTTGCTTCTGACTCACCACTTCATAGCAGTCTTAAGCAGAGGGGATACTCCATCCCAGTTATACCAAAAGCCTGTTGGTTACACCCACCGCTTGTACAGCTCCTCCTGCTTCAGTTTCCACTGGTGTTGACAAAAGTTAGTAAGAGATGCAAGAGGACATCATCCCGCACAGAGACTTGTAGGATCAAACACAGCAGGTTGTCAGCTTTAAAAATTGCTTCAGAAACAAAAAGATCTTCAGAATATGGATTCCTAGCCCCATGCTCTCTTTCCAGCCAGACAATGTTTAGCAAAAACTCCCAGAAACCCTAGAAGTGTCGCTAGTACCAGGATTGACTAGCCCCACTGAGAATGAGCTGCATCCTGTTAAAGAATCAAAGGCAGTCCCTCGTGGCAGCTTCGGACTACCGACATGTTTAATCCTTGATCAGCCAAAGATCCAAGCAGAGGTAGAATTGGTGAGGCAGTCGTTGCAGAAAGACTGCCACTGATGCCAGACACTTTGTAAATATCTGTGTAGCTGGTTTTAGGCGTGGGGTAAATCACTGGTAGTGGGATACGACCACCTCAAAATACAGGAACTTGAGGTACCTGCAGTGTAGCAGGATATGAAAGTGAGTTTCACATAACACAAAACCCAGTCATTTGGACTGATTCTTCCTCATCTAGATGGCATTCTGAAGCAGGAAGATGCATCAGCTGAGAATGTAGATAAGACTAGCATGACTAAGGTACACAGTCTGCATCCGTAGTCACCTAAAGCAGGTGACTAGCTTTGGCTTCTGGAGCCACTAAAGGGATGTTGCCTTTCAAACTGTAGAGTCCCTCGAGATCCAACCATAGGTGCGTCTGCTTTGATTAGTTGGAATCGTGACAGGAGCATGAATAATCATCTTACCAAATGTAATTAAGTAAAGCTATTGCCATCACAATATCATAGAAACAGTCGCCTTTTTCATTGTAACAGAATGTTCAAATCTTTCAAAGGACTGGGCCTCACAAGATCAGACAGTGGTGACTGATGTGGGAGATGTCATCCCAATCACAGTTCCCAAGACTGGAACAATGTAGTGCTCACCAGGGAGTTCCGTTTCATCATCATCCTCTGCGAAGTCATTGTCTGTAGTGTTGGCTTCTGCTTGGCAAGAGACTGACTGACAGACAAGGCAGCTGCGGAAGATGAAGTGTCAGTGTTTGGTGAGCATCTGGGAATTCTGTATAAAAGCCTCTCATCATTGCTTAAAAATCCCTGAAGAGATCCGCTGGGACCTGAAGCAATAGCAATTTGAGATATCTTGGTCTGGTGAATGCCTGGGTTGCTGGTGGTGCCACCTGCTGACCCCCATTCCTTTTGGTAGTAGGAATGACAAGACCATCGAGCATCACCGTCCCCAAGGCATTCACCCTGATCAGGATAATCATCATTTCTTTGCTCACATTTACCATCTAGTGCTCTTGGCTATGGGTCAGGCGACAGAATGATCCTTTCCAGCATCTGGTAGTTGGAAGCTTGGGTTTGATCTTGCTAGGTGAGGCGTGCTCCTGGGAGAACAGCAACGATGAACCCTACAATGGAAATGAAGGTTGTAGGTGTGGCCCGCTTCATGGCCATTTGAGAAGGCTTCTAGTGTTGTTAATGGAACTATTGTCAACAAGGAAGCCAGTTCCGATCTAGGCAAGGCAATTAGAATGTCGAGAGTGATGGGTTTCAAAACGTTTCCAAAGTCTTTGCTGGTACCAGGACAGCATAAACTGGGAGAATGGGGTGTTAACACAGAAAGAACAGATGTTACCAACCAGTAAAAGCGGTCAACAATGTTGCTAATGCAAGATATAATTGTCTTGTATCAGTTAAATGGATGCGGACGACCGTACCGTCCTTAGACATGGGAAGATGCGCGTTTAAACTCTGTTGAGAACTTATGAGTATTTATGAAGCCTGCCCCACTTTTTGCTGATGTTAGCATGGGGACTTTAACTTGAGGAAGGCAGATCCTCAGAAGATGCAACTTTGTGATGAACTGTCAATTTAGAAGTGTCTGACTATTTGCGCTTTTAGCACCATTTGGAGGATGCCAGTGGAACACTCCTCAATGATTCAACCCAGACAATGGGGTTTGTTTAGATGTTGCTTTAAGGAAATAAAAGACACTCTCCCTATCCTTCAAGGTCTTGACACACAATGCTGCAGACCTTGCAACGGTTTGCCTTGTAATGGGTGTGAAGGTTCTTATCTCAAGAACAAAGGGGGGAAAAAAATCTATGCGAGTCCAGGCTATACTACCATGCATGCACACTGATCACCGAGGCGGCAAGTGTGCACTGACATAAGTCCCATACACCCATCATTAAACAGGCTGTATAAGCTGTGTCCCATTGCTTCCCAATCTTCAGCATCTACGCTTCTGACACTGAGGATCTCTGGCTTTATATGGAAGTAACAGGCACGAACCTGTATTAGGGATGATAATGCAAATTCTATATTTTTTGCTGGACTGCAGTTCTTTGGTGGAACCCTACCACCCAAATTGCATTAAAACGTTACTGGGAAAGTAATCTGCATACTGCATATAACAAATTTGTCAAATTATTCCATATGCAGTAAGTGTTCAAATGGTATACAGCTTGTTGCATTGTCAAGCCTTTTCAGCCGATACATGTTTGCCTCAGGCTACTCTAAATATTTGAGAGCTTTGAGAAAGCTTAGAGGCTAAACAGCCTGAGGCATATTTTATTTTAGTGATTTTTATAAAACATGAACAGTACAGTGTACAGTTACTAGCAATCATTGTGAGAATATATTTGAGATGAAGTAAAGAAAAAGTGAAAATCAGACAGGAGGATCCCAAAGTATCATTCGAGTGTGTGAGGGAGCAAAGATTTAGCATTAGTGTCCTTCAAAGAGAAAAGTCTGAAGTTCCTTTTTAAAGGTTGTATGTCATGAGGTCATAAGGACGTTGACAGGAAGGGAGCTTCAGATTCTTGTAGTGCTTCCAAAGAATGACTGGTTGATGTAGCATTCTCGTTTCAAGATACAGGGCACCAGAAGAAGGGACTGTGTTTCTTGAACTCAGTTATGCACCAAAGATTTTCAATTTTTCAGTCAGGTAGATGGGAAAGAGGAATGCAGGGCCTTTTGTGTGGTGCAGACAGTTTTAAATTGAGCTCTTGCCTCAATTGGAAGCCATTGGAGGGTTAGCAGGGTGATGAAGACAGATTTACAGAGCGAACAGATGCTTCTGGGAGTGTCCCGGCGCTACTCTAGCAGCAAGTAGAAGATTACAGAGTGAATAGCCAAGTTTTTAGCCCTTTCCTAAAACCAAGTTCCGACCTTTCCTTCTTCAGGTGCAGCGGGAGAGAATTCCATGCAGAAGGGCCTAGAAAGGAAAAAGAGCATCCACCAATCCTGGTCATCCTCACTCTAGCTAGGGCCAGAGAATCCTGGCACGGTTCAAAAATGAATAGGGAGGCCAGGTAACGTGGACCAATATTGTGCAAGGCACGAAAAGTCAACGCCGGTGTTTTTAACAAAATTCTCTTCCTTACTGGCAGCCAGTACAAGGAAGAAAGATGCCTAGAGATCCTAGTTCACCTCGGCAAATTCAGTAAAAGTCGTGCCGTGGCGTTTTGCACCATTTGAAGTCTGTGAATGGCGCACTCTGGAAGATATAAGGCATTAGAATAATCCAGGCGAGAAGTTATCAGAGCCTGGATAACCGTTTTCCTGGCTGGAAGGACAGAAAGAAGAAGAACTTTTTCAAAGCCCGCATGATACCAAAACACATTCCAGTCACAGCGCTTATTGGAGGTTGGAAAGATAAGCAATTGTCAAACTTTACTCCCAAATTCTTGGCTGTCTCCGTGGAAGTCGCAGGCTGTGCAGAACCATCTGGCCAACACGCCGACCAGCTGGTAGGTGCCGTAGTGCCAAAAAAAAAAAAAAAAAGTGTTTTTCAGGTTTGACGGTATTACAGTTGTTTCTGATGCAGCCAGTCAAACACGGCAGTTAGACACGACAGAGTTGAAATCCAGACCCTCCCCATCCTTAAAGGAAAAGAGAATCTGAGTATCATCTGCATATGATACAATCATGGTTCCAAATGACAACTACCTAAGCAAGCGGCGTAAGATAAACATTAAACAAAGTTGGGCTGAGGACCGAGGCCCTGCGGGACCGCAACTGAAATTGCCCTATTTACAGAAGCAAACAGGGAAGCCAAACCTCCTGTTCTCCTTTGTCTAATAAGGAGGTCAGCCACCTGAGAGCCAGACTCTTCACTCCAATCCTAAAAAGGCGATCCAGCAGGAAGTAGTGGGGAACCGTAATAAAGGTGGCTGACCGATCTAACAAAATCAGCACAGCCTTGCCACTGGCATTCAGAGTCCCTTTAATTTGTTCTGCCAACTGGAGTAGGGCAGTCTCAGTACTTACATTCCTCCTAAAGCCCGACTGACTAGAATGAAGGAGATAGTTAGTCTCCAGATAACAGGAGATTTGTCTGTTGATTGATTTCCCAAAGATCTTAGTGACTGCAGGCAGCAGGAAAATGGGCCTATAATTACTTGGCAGATTGGGGTCACTCGAAGGCTTCTTCAGCAACGGAAGAATCTTTGCCTGGTTTCAATCTATGGGGACAGTGGCAGAAGTCAACGACTCATTCAGCAGCCTATTTACACATGGACAGGTGGGTGGGACCAGTAACAAAGCAGACCGCCACGTAAAAAACACCTATATACAGAGCCAAGTGTATTTTAGGGATGGATGCTGAAAGGAGCGAGTTGCCCTACTCTAGTCTGGAGAGAATCAACGCCTTAACAACTGATTTTAAGTCATGTTCTGGAATGAGCCGCCTGATCCTCCAGAGCGGACTTAGCACTGTGTGCTCCTGGTCATGGCTGCGATTTAACTCTGGAGGTTGAGCCGACTAGAAGACAGAATCCAAGTGACTTGACATTATGAATAATGGTGGGTTGACACTCCAGGGCAGAGTGGTATTTTATCCACCCTTAACAATTGTAAACAACTGGTAAAAGACGTTTAGCCATTAAATACATTAGATGACCATCTACTGCTAGTGGAGTCCATTCACCAATTTATAATATGCAGTCTGAGGATTCGCTTTCGTATACCGATTATAATTCATATTGAATTATAATCTCACCCAATATCTCTTCTTGTACTTCTCCTGTAAAATTTGCTAAGCTAATGATTTTTCTTTTTTTAAGTAAACTGTTGCAGCTCCCTATTATTTTAGGAAAATAAGAAACATTGTTAAAGTCGATAATACTTTTAAAGATCTTTCATTCGATGAAATCTCTCAATTCATTTGAAGAAATCCACAGTGCAGGTCATACACTTGTATCTTCCATTCGCCCTTTCATTATTATACTCAGAGTATCTGGTCAAACTACCATTTGATTAAGTTTGCATCTCTGCCCTTGGATACAATCCACCGTAAACAAAACTGCTCCCAACACCCAAATAAAAATAGAATTACACTCCACTACACCTCAATTATCTGATCTTCTGCATACTCAAACTGAACACCAGAACAGCAGAAACAGCCTAGCAAAATTTAAAATGCAAAAAAACCTTGAGTGACCTATAAAACAGGCTTTAAACAGGCCTGTAAGTAATTCTACACCAAACGCATTAACAGGCAAGCTACTTACGGTATCAGAACTAATATTTTTCCCTCCCTAAACTAATACTTCTTAAACATTGTGAAGAACTAGCTTTTTTTTTTTCGTCAACAAAATCCCTTTCCACTCCTGTTTCTCTTTTGAAGAAATTTAACTCTCCAATCCGGTTTCCCTTCCACCCCATCCTTTCCCCCTGTAGCTACTGAAAGCTAGACCAAATGATAATTAAGGCTATCCTGCAAACTAAATCTATCTCTTATTAACTTGCTCCCAATATTCTTGCCTCTATGTGCTCCATAATTGATATTGCTCTCTCATTAGGCATTGTTACCAATGACTTCAAACAAGAACTTAAAACTGCCAAGCCTTAGAAAGAAAGACAATATTAATAACTTGGCCTGGACCCAACTGCTCCAGCTAATTACAAGGCATTCACTCTACTTCTGGAGATCACATAAATCTTGGAGCACCACATGGCTAATCAGTTGTGTTCTTTCTTGGAAAATAGAGCACTTAAACAACTCTCGGCAAGGCTTGCACCTAGGTAGTAGCAATGAGGCGGTTATAATGTCCACTAATAGTCTGTCTGTCAACTCCAGTAGCCTGTTTGGTCCAAATCTGTAATGTCATTCTGCTGTAAAAAATGGCTTGGGCTCATTAGATTCTCACCCTTACTCCCAATTCACAGCCAGAAAAAGACTACTAGACCTTTCATCTTCGACACTTGCACCATTTGGAGTAGGGTACCGCAAGGATCAACAATATTTCCCTCCCTTTTCAACATCTAGGTCAAGATTTGCCACTCTTATACAGTAACAGGGGCTCCAGTTCTAAAGCTATTTGGATGCAACTCACTGTATACGTGTGAAAGAGAGGGCCTCCAACAATTCCATCCAGCAGCGAGAAAGCCTCCTGGATCTAGGGCTTAATGTGTCCCCACCTGGTGGGGACCTGTTCTGGCAGTCTGGGCTGGACTGTTCCTATTGGAACAAGTCGAAGGTTGATTTGAATATGGAAGATTGCCGTTTAGCATGAGCAAAATCGACAGTCGCTGCCCTTAATTAAAGCATTTGTTCCATTATTTTTGTTAGTTACTGATCGTCAGGGACCAGATGCTTTGAACTAGTGCAGGCTTAATATTTACATTACTGAAGTTTTAGTGGTCGGACACTGCACAGATACTGTTCACCAATCTTGGCACCTGCCCCATTTCCCTTTCTGTTAAGAGCCTTGGAATAAAAATAGATTCCAAACTCAAGTTTTCTGCACCTTTCAGATGAACAAAATTCTGTGCTCACTTCTGAAGATCACTACTGAGCTTCCCTAGTCTAACGGAGACTACTGCACAGAAGTTTGTATCAACAACTCCTTGATCCATCAGCTCAAAATACCTTTAAGACTGACATACTGAAGATTCGGTCTCTGCAAAAACACCAGAAAGAACACACCCTAGCCAGGGAAGCTTCTAAAAGGTTTTGAAAAGAAAATCTGCAATGGGGGGGGGATTTGTAAACGTCTGAGGTAACAAATCCACTCCTCTTAATCAGTAGAGCGAAGATTTCCACACATTTTACACACCCAGTGTGTGATATAAATCTGAGCTATGGTAGCCCTGAGTGGGAGTGGAGTTCAGACCATTCACCTCAATAGCTGAAACTTGGATGTTTTAATGAAGTGAATGTGCTACTAAATAAACACTGTTTTAGTCTGTCAGCCATGTTAACGTTATATATTCACTGCTAATATCAAGTATAGTGGGTCTTCAAACTCAATGACAAGGAATGAATGACCTTAAAACTGGGTCTATGAAAGATCTAATGACTGGAGAAAGAGGACATATTAATCAATCCAAGTACTCCACATCAAGCTATCACTTCCAGGAATCGTATCCACAATACTTTTAATTTCACATTGTTTCACTTGGAAAGGTCTCCTTTGTTGCTTTCTAGAGATCCAAAGCATCTCTTTAGTAAATAACAAAATCGTGTTTATCTTCATTTTTTTTTTTTTTAAAGAAATTTTATTGATATTTACAAATCTACTCAAACACTTCACGTAAATTTCCACAGAAAGATACACACAATCAAAGAGGGTTAGGAACCAACATGTAAAGTGCAAGTCTCTGAAGCGTTCTGAGCATGCCAGTGATTCTCCTTCCCACCCTCTAGTTCAAGGATAAATGAAATCTATGGAAATTAATCCCACATTATATGTCATGCTCACAACATTCGCTCTTGTCATTGTCAAAAATTAACTCTAATCTAACTCCCCACAATTCTCCCCCTCCCACCCCTCCCCCAGGCATGCCACTTCTAATACTTCCAACAAGTTGTAAAATGCAAATGTTATGTTGTACCTTCTTGATATACCAACTTTATCAGAACTAAGGGTTATGCACAGCCAGTGTAGATTCATTGTGCGTTACTTTATTAGATTTCCCATGGTCGGTCGAGTTCAGATGTAGTCCGTCTGGCCTCCCAGCGCAGGGACAGGTGTCCCGGGTTCGTCGTCGCTATCATCGTCAGGGATTTTGAGGAGCACTACCAACGTTTCCCACGCCTTTGCCACATCTAATGCCTTCTCGCTCCCCACCCTCTTCGCCATCTGCATTCGGACTATCCCTTCACAGTCTGCCCATTTAATAAACTTTTTTCCAGCGATCTATGCTGGGGCCCTCTGTGCTTTTCAATGCATAGTAATTTCCCGTTTAGCTAGTAGGAGACCCATGTCTATGAACTTGCTAGTGATTTTATTCCTGGCTCTGTGAGGAAACCAATGCAGCATACACGGTCCTATAGCCAATTCCAATTCCCGGTCAGTGATTGTGTTAAGGAATGCCACCACCTGTATACGTCCAAGTGTGAGCACCCCCAAAACATGTGACGAAAATCAGCTCCCTCCCCGCGGCAGCGTGGACAAATATCTGAGCCTGTATTGAAGTATTTGTTAAGTTTCACTGGGGTAAGGTAGGCCCCATGCAAGATATAAAAATGTACCAACTGGAAACGGATCGTGTTTCTCTTCATGTACTGGTTCATGGACTTGTTTTTGCAACTTTTTCTTTGAAGCCCACATAACGGGAAATTCACAAAGCAAAGTTCCTTCAGTATCAGAAAAGCTTAATTGGCACAGCTAAGCCTAGCAATTAAGTCCCAGACGACAGACATCACTTTGGCTCCTTTGAAGTACCTTTTTGTTTAAAAGAAGTCAAGTGTTCATGAGTTATTTTATCTTCAGCCAAAAACTACTGCTAAGCTTGTAGGAAGTGAATGGGTGCAGTATTTTTCTTCCGGCTGTGATTTCATCTGCTGCTCAGTTACAAACTGAACTGCTGCGCTACTACACTAGATTAAGAGTACACAGCATACACAACAAGCATTGGCATAGCCAATAGGTCTCGCTTTTGGGACCTTATAAGTATTTAGTTATGCAGCACAATATCCTTGGTGCAATAACATCAACTGTTGCATGGCTAAAAACTTATAAGGTTCCAAAGGCGAGACCTATTGACTATGCCAATGCTTGTTTTAATTGTTTGAGAGAATATTTGTGCTGGTCATGTTTATGTGTGTGTTCGTTTTTATTTTGCCTAACAGTCTTTTTGCAGTAATTTAAACTTCAGCGGGGGCGGCTCAGGCCCGAGGTACATCTTTTAAGAGTCTTAGCGGGATTGGATCCTGGGCCGGCCATTGTGTCAAGGATCACACGGCTCGACTTAAGTGCGCCGTACAAAAGTAGTGATAAGGAGGTGAACTCGGAGCTGACTGGCGAGATTACAGGCCCTGGAGACGGCGGTATCAGCAGCAAAGCTCCCCGCGGGGTCCCAGTCACAGAGAGGGGCTGATCAGACAGCTAAGGTTCAAGAAAGGGAGGCCCATGGAATGGAATGTGAGAGCAGCGCCGAGGAGACGGAGAGCAGAGCGGTGTGTGCTGAAGAACACAAGCAGAGCAGAGTGTGCCCCCGAGCTAGACGGTTCTGAGACAGTGACCGGCATGGCACTGAGGCCTGGAAAGTAACTTCAGTAACGGAGCAGAGAGGCGGAGAAAGCGTGACGTAGACTCGTGGAAGAGAGAGCGGAGGCCCCTTCTAACACTAACGTGACAGCAAAGAGAGGGGGCTGCCGCGTGTCACTGAAGGAGGGGCCACCTCCTGAGTAGGATTAAACTACGTACACTGGGCATGGGGGAGGGAGTGGGAGAAGGGAGGGGTGTGTGAGAGCAGAGAGAAACCATTAACAGCGCGGCGCTCGTAAAAGGGCGCTGTGCTGATTATGTTACAACAAGCCAGGACTATTGTCTTTGTCAATGGCTGTTAGATGCATAAGATAAAAAACAAGCCAGCGAAGGTCTGGTGTAACAAGCACGGAGGAGCGGGGGCGAGCGCGGCAGCCTGCAAAGCAGTCCCAAAACGCTCGTGCGTCGTGGCTGGCCTTTGGATGAGTACGCGCGGCAGACATGTGTTTCCACTTATCGCGCCCGCGTCTGGGCACGATAATTGGAAACACATGTTTGCCGCGCGTACCCATCTCAAAAAGGCCAGCCACGACGCACGAGCGTTTCTTGGACTGCTTTGAAAACTCACTTACAATAAGTCTTCGCCTCTAAGCAGCGCTTGCGCGCTACTCGAGGCTCGACCTAAAAAGGTTTCCTGGAGGTAGCTAATTAATTGGAATGGAGTCAGCCTTCAAATTCGTTGTTTTTATAGTTTCGGGTTACAAACAGCTACTGGTGTAATCTCCAGTGATGTGGCAATTGTGATAAAGAAGCACATCCACAAATAAGAACTTTATTCCAACATGATATTAGGCTAGGTAGGGAATCAAAAATGAAATTAGAGTCCACTTCAATAATGGCTACAAACATTATCCATGTTTTCTAGGTTATATTTTATAAGAATCTGTTTTTCACACCTGATGAGCAAAAACACAATCTACAACAAAGGCCAAGGACAAATATGCACTTTGTGGTAGAATATTTAATCAACATTTTCTCTTAACTTCCAAATGGGAGATAAATTCATCTTTACTTCGCAAAGCCTAGTTGTGGATGGCTAAAAAAAAAAAAAAAAAAAAAAAATCAATCTGAATGGTGGGTGGAAGAGAAGGTCAGCCATCTTAGACGTAAACCCAGACCAATCTGTGCGATGCTAGAACAATATGAAGGGTAGAAATCTAGAAATCCCAATACTGGGATTTATCTGAGCTCATCATGGTAGGGAAGGGCAAGAAGGTTGCAGAAAATGCAAAGACACTGGACAGTAGAAAATACTGGTAGTGAATCAATTAATAAAATGAGGAAAGGGTCAGCAGAGCTATGTTTTAGAGGGGGAAGGCCTGGGAAAAAGCTGCAAAGCAAATAGTGAGACAACAGCAAAGTTGTCAGGTCCTGGAGAACAAACTGACCACCAGCCCAAGAGTCAGGAGTGCCATTCAGGTCTAGCATTCTGGGAGGACATGGTACTATGAGGTGCATGCAGTATGGCCGTCAGGAGAGAGGATAATATAAGCAACATCAATTAATATATGCATCATAAATGTTACAACCTCCTAATTACGCATCCATGCAGGTTATTCACTGAACAGAGCTTCAATAAAAATTGTTAGCATGTCTTTCAAATTTAAAGTTCATTCAGAGTCCTATCTGTCTTTTTTCAACAGGTGCCATTTTAAAATTTTTAATGTCAGCGGCATTTTTGATCAGCTTTTTTCAACACGCAATTTGAAAATGCTGAACGTCAGCACCATGTTTTATGGGGGCAACTCATGCCTTTTTTGTATTATACCTTATATATTTAATGCCTTAACTGTAAAGTAAACACTGTAGTTGGGTAGAATACCGACATATGTAGGGAACTCTTAGGTCATGTCTTCTTTCCACCACCAAGCTGCATCTGAACAATGTCTTGAAATCTTCCATTTCTCACATTACTGTTTTTTTCTCGTTTTTTTAATATATAACTTGATGATAGGCTATTTTTGGTTGTTTTGTTCTCGTTGTTTTCCTATCATAAAAACAGAACTACTTGGTCCTGACAGGAGTAAATCTATTGAAAACTATCAGCGAACGGTTTGACAGTATAAAATTGCATATGCTGCAAGTGTTCCCAGCCAGGGCTGACCCTTAGCCACTTCTATGAGAAGATATACTACCACCTAAATGAAGACCACACTGGTGTGAAAAGAATCTCTGCCTGGCTGCAATCATCTCTTTCAGAATCACGAAGTAGAATTGGAAATTAACTACACTGTTGAATTTAGCCCTCTCTACAGTGACCTCTGTTGGTTGCTGTCCTAATAAGCAGAGTTTTCCTTGGGTTGGGGACAGAAATCTCATCCAAAGGGTAGAATCGGCCACATCACTTTGTAGGCTGCAGTAGTACGGTCTGCCTACTCAGATGCATCTGTGAGCAAGTTAAGGTTAGGTGCTGCACAGATGGGGGTCCACAGATAAAGAGAAGTGTTCCCCATGTGTCAGTCCAGTGGCCCAGGAGAGTGTAGACAGAGGGATCCAACTGAATTCGGAGGGTGTAGAACTGGTAAGTGTCTCTGCATTAGAGGGTCATTGTCCACATTCTATTGCCTAAGCAGGAAAGTCCATCAAGGTATTGATTAGTCTCTCCTGGCTTTAGGCTGGGGGGTTAGGGGGTTGTGTAGGACCTGGCCCTCTCGACAGGGTCGCCCCAACCTTTTGCCTTTACCCTCAATTTTTTTTTTTTGCTGAAATACTTTTTGTTGGCCTTAGGACTGTGCACTCACTTTACCACTGCTAACCAGTGCTAAAGTGCTTGTGCTCTCTCTTATAAACATGGTAGAATTGGCTTACACCCAATTTAGGCATATTTAATTTACTAGTAAGTCCATAGTAAAGTGGTACTGGAAGCAGGGACCAAGGTTCCCGTACCAATACAATGTAAATTTATATCCATTCAACAAAACGCTTGGGCCATAGCTCCCTTGTATTTACGCAATCAATGCCGGGCCATCAAACAAGTTCAATTCCTTTGGAAAAAGAAAAAAAAAAAAACGAACAATTTGCAATAGAAAAAGCCCTTACACATATTCTAAAGTGGCCCGTCCACTTACTGGGGAACAAAGTTCACCAGACTCCCACAACACCATGCGGTCGGGCCAAATGGAAAATTGAACGTGTTTGCTGTAGGTTAGCAACATGTTACTTCGGAGGGATTTCGGAAGGTGGCAGTTCGTGTTTTCCATAAGGAATTGAACTTGTTTGATGGCCCGACACCAATTGCATAAATACAAGGGAGCTCTGGCCAAAGCATATTGTTGAATGGATATAGATTTACATCATGGTGGTACGGGAACCTTGTTCCCTGTTAAGTTTAGAATGTGTAGCACTGGGATGCATGAAGCCCTTGTTTCCCCTCTGCTCTACTGTTTTGAACTCACACGTATATTATATTTTTAGGTCATCCAAATAATTGTGGCTTATAATAGGCCGTGTTAGAGTTCAAAGGTGTACTGAAGGGAGCTCTGGGCCTCCTGAATTTTTGGACTGCCTTGAGGTCCATTCTACAAGTGGGTGGCACCTCTTTTTACCCCCTCATCTTTATTTATCACCTGTGGAGAGGTTTGTTAACTCGGGATGCACTTCTGTTTTTTGGTTCTATTCTTGGGATGCACATTAATGTTAGTACTGTGGTGTTGGTACAACGTCGCTGCCTTGGGTCTTATTTTTGTGAGTAATTATGTTTTCTTTTCACACAGGGACGGTGTTGGTTTTACTTTTTAGGTCAAGCATCAGCGCGCATGGGCCATCTGCAAGACCTGCTGTAATCACTCGTACAGAGTGTAAGAAGGTGGATCTGTATATACTGAACCAAAGTACGGTTCAGTGAGCACAGAGTCCACAGTCCCCAGAGGTTTGGCAGAGGCTAAAGTAAGATATAACCTTACTCTCTAAATAGTAGCTTGGTCGAGCAGTAAGGCAGTATCAGAGGACAGTGTAAAGCATTTGTTGTACACACTCAGTCAGCAAATGGTCTCACACACTCAAGGACTGAACTCTAGGCCAATGGTTTGTATATAAAAATATATGCTCGTTTTATTTTAGAACCAACAATAGGTATCGAAATATACTTTCTCAGAATGAGATGCTTTAGATAAATACTTTCAACAGGCAATAGACTTTTGAATGCAATAGTTACAGTTGTTGCAATAGGCAACACAATTACAAGCACAATATAACATTGAGCTCAATGGGAATTTCTAGTTAAATGCAATAGATTACTTTTTGGATTACTTTTCTTACCACAGGACTGGATCCTAGATTCAGTCCTGGGACATCTCCTGTAAACAGTTGAGTAAAAACGTTTTGGTTACAGTTGTGATTTTTAAGGAATATTATTGTATTTTAAAAGTTGGCACTTAAAAACTTTCACATAGAATCACCAATGTTATCCTATGGGCGGAAATTCACTTAGCAGGCAAGTAGTGTTATCGTTACTTTTTCTTACTCAGTGTTGGATCCTGGATCCAGCACTGGTGCATCTCCTGTAAACAATTGAAAGAATGCGTTTATGTCACACACGCGATTTTTAACGAATATTTGTAAGTTTGCAAAATCGACACTTAGAAACTTTTTCAGCAAAAACCAGGCAATGTTAGCCTTTGGAAGGAAATTCAAGTTACCGGTAAGTACAGTTATGATTACTTTTCAGGGTCAGTGCTGGGCACCAAGAACCAGCACTGGGATCTCTCCTGATAACAGGTGAGTAAATTCGTTTTCGTAATTCGGCTGATTTTAGATGAATATTTTAAAGTTTCAAAACTCCACACTTAGAAGAATTTCCAAGTGAAACCAGTCGATGTTACCCTATGGAAGAAAAGCGAGTTGTCGGCTTTTGGGTAAGTACTCGACTGGCAGAGTTACGGTTCTGGGCATAGACTCAGGGATCCCCCAGGGTCAGGTAAGTACAGTTGTTACACCCTCAGCGGCACAGGGGCGGCTGGGTGCAGAGTGAGTAGGGCCAATGTTATCCTATGGTAGGCAGGGGGCCTTGGGTTGGTGGCTGCTGGCAGGCAGGCCACTCGGCTGTGGGAGCAAAGCTCCTGGTCACTTACTCAGGGCAAGTGGGGAAATCGAACAGGGTAGTGGGTGCACCCTCAGCGGCACTGGGGCGGCCGGGTGCAGTGGGCTTTTGGGCCGTCGGGCGCCCAATGGTTTTCAATGGAAAAGCTGCGTGACGAACAAAGGCTGCAAGCTCGGGGACAGTGATTCTTCAGGTGCGACCACCACTTCGAGAGGTAAGTTGGGAAGCTGTAGGAAGGGTAGGCACCCAGGAGTTGGGCACAGGAGGCCGTGGGGCGTCGGGTGCAGGGGTGTCTTTAGGCGTCGGAAATCTTACCCTCGGCTGGTCACGGTTGGAGAGGGCCCAGGTTCTGAGGCTGCAGGCGTCGTCGAGGAGGGTCCTTGGGTGCTGGATTCTGGGTCACAGTCGCCGGGGGACGTCCTCGTGGTCTTTGTCCACTCAGGCACAGGCCAGGCTCGGCGGGTGCAGAGTGTGCTGGATTCGCGGTTCCTGGCTGGCACCAGGGGTAGGTTACTTGCTTTTGAGCAGTACCACTGCTCGTGGGAGTCCCAGGTAGTTAGAGTAACAAGGCAGTCAGGTCCTCCGGGGTTCTTGAGGTTGCTGACCACTGGAGACACCGGGGTTTAGCAGGAGCAGGTTTGAGGGTCAACAGGCCGGTAGGGCTGGGGCCAAATCAGTTGGTGTCTTCCTCTTGTTAGCAGCTGCACGGCAGGTCTTCTTGTTTCTTGATCTTCTTTCTTGTTTCGGAATCTGGCTCTAAGGAAGGAAGGTTCAGGGTGCCCCTAAATATTAGATTTAGGGGTGTTACAGGTAGGTAAAGGGCAGGGACCAATGGGTCCCTTCCCTGGGGTGGGTACACCCCTATCCTGCCACTCTCCAGTGGGAGGGGGCAGGAGCCTAGTCCTGATTGGGCAGGGCTCCCCATCTTCAAGATGGCGAGAGCCCGGAGATGTGCTTCACCTCGCCTCCCCCACCTGAGGGGTGGGGTTGGCAGAGGCTGGCACACCCCTTTCCTCCCTTGGTTTTCCCGCCAGTCTTCCCGCCAGAGTGGGGGCTGGAACCAGTGGGGACCAGTTGCTGAGTACAGCAAGTGGTCTGGGGAAGCTCACAAAGGTGGAATGCCTTTGAAGCTTCCCCCTGCCCATCCTGGGGGAGGAGGCCTAGCACCTCGCCCAGGACGTGCATTGTTGCAGGCCCGGGAGAGCGGATGGCGCTCTAACCAGGGGTCCAGCAACATGTCTGCTGGGTGGCAGCCTAGGCAGCCCCTCAGACAAGACGTGGATTGTAGGTTAGGTTCAGGGGGCAACTCTAAGTTGCCCTCTCTCGTGCATTTTACATTAATCCCACACTGGCATCAGTGTGGTTTTAATGTGCTGAGAAGTTTGATACCAAACTTCTCAGTCTTCAGTGTAGCCATTATGGTGCTGTGGAGTTCGTAATGACGACCTCCCAGCACCATATACTCTTAATGGCATCACTGCACTTACAGTGCCCAGGAATGGCCCTGGGTACTGTAGGGGCACAGGGCTCATGCACCTGTGCCTACAGCAGCTGGCATAGTGCACCCAGCTAGAGGGGTGACTGAGGTATGCCAGGGAAGTGTGTTTGTGGGCATGGCACACAGGGATGTGTGCCATGTCGACTGTTTAGTTCTGCACCAAGACACTCAGCCTGCAAAGGCAGGGTGTGTGCGTCAGGGTACAGGGCCTCTAAGGGTGGCACAATAAGTGCTGCAGCCCTTAGGGACCTTCTCTGGCCACAATGCCCTGGGTACCCAGGGTACCATTTACCAGGGGCTGACATGTGGCCAGAGGTGCCAATTGGGTTTAGGCTGTAATGCAGTTTTAGGGAAGGAACACAGGCCCTGGGCACCCGATTGGCAGGAGCCCAGGGCACACTCAGTCAAAGTACATCAGCAATTCAGCAAAAAAGTGGGGGCATACCATGCAAGAAAGATGGCACTTTCTCACACCGAGTAATCCCGCCTGCGGCTTGCCATTGGTTCACTCGTGCGTCGCTTTTATTTCCTGGCTCCTTATTGGTTAGTGCTCCCGATACATCACTTCCGTTTTTGTTTTAGATGTCCTTTATTGATTTTATTCACCAAAAGAATAGATGAGCCATTGTGCTCTACAATCCTCGGGTTGCAACCCGGCATGTCACTATTGTGCGTTGCAGGCCTGAACAACAACAAAGGTAAAACAAACTTCACCCCCCACCCCTCCTCAGAAAAGAAAGAAAAAGGGCCATCTGGGAAAAGAAAAAAAGGGAGTGTTGCAACCTAACAAGCAGGTCTCAAACGCGTCTAGGTGGCAGACGGAGTAGCGGCAGGTGCTGGGGGAGGATCCGCCAGTCGAAGGACAGGTGAGTTCCGTAAATTCGGATGTCAAGAGTGCCAAAAGGGGCGCCCATAGTTCATGGAATGAAGCCCCGGGGTTGGTTAACGAGAGGGAAATCTTCTCCATCCCTAGGATGAACCATAGTTTATGGAGCCAGCCTAATCGTGTAGGTACTGTAGTGGAACCCCAGTGAGTGAGGACGTTTTGGACTGCTGCACCTAAAGTCAGCGCCATCTGTTTACCTCTCCTAGAGGTAAGCGGAAAGGTGATAGCATTGGGAAGGCCCAGGAGAACGTACGCCGGGAATCTCGGGATCTGGGTGTCAAAGTGGGAGTCAATTTCATCTAGTGTTTGTTGCCAATATGGCCCCAGATTAGGGCATTCCCTAAGTGAGTGAGGGTACCCGGTGCACCACAGGCCCGCCAACACAATGGGCTACGTGTAGGGTTGCCTCTATGAAGTCTAACGGGGTGAGATACCAGTAAGTGGCCAACTTAGTGGCCGTTTCAATAGATGAGACGTTACGGGCTGTGCGGCGGGCTCGGTAGTAAATATCCCTCCATTCTTTCGGGGAGAGTTCCCTGCCCAACTCCAACTCCCATCGTAATTGACCAGGGGATTTCCCAGCGTCTGAGGTATTTCGAGTGAATTTATACAAATCGGATGTTAGGTGTGCGTCATTATGTCTTGTGAGTAACCATTTCTCATATGGTGTGAGCCGTCTCTCCGCTCCCTCCCCCCTGCAGAACCCAATGTCGGATCTGGAGGTACCGGTAGCGCTCGGACTCGGGGAGCCCATGGTTAGTGCGGAAGTCTGTAAAGGGGCGCAGTCCAGAGAGATCGAAGAAATGTCCTACGGAGCGGGTAGCCTCCGACGTCCAGTGGTGGAAGTCCCTATAGTCTAGGCCAGGTGTGAAGTCTGGGTTCTGTACAATGGATGTGATAGGGGAGGGGAAGGTCGTGAGCCCCCTGATTACCGCCGTTTTGTCCCAAGCTAACATGGTGAGCCGGGTAATCTCCGACAGATACAGATTGCGGGGCCGTCCCCCGCGGGGAAAGAAAGGAACCCCCCACAGCGAGCGAGCTGCGAGCGCCCGATCCATGAACAGCCAGTGTTTCTCAGACTCGGGGCGCGACCACTCCACTAGTGTCCTCATTTGGGCCGCTCGCCAGTACGCCAGAAGGTCAGGGACTCCCAGGCCCCCATCCACGGGGTCTCTGTAAGTGAGATCTCGAGACATCCGAGCCAGTTGGTCCCGGCAAATAAAGCGCTCGATGTCTCTTTGCAGGGCACGTAGAACACCAGGGGGGAGGCAGCAGCGGGAGGGTGTGGAAGAGGTAGAGAATTTGAGGCAGCAACACCATCTTCACTGCTGCTATCCGACTCAACCATGAGAGGGAGTGGGGCCTCCATTTGCGAAGGGAGTCCCGGACCTGCTTCAACAGTTTCGTGTAGTTCGCTTGTCTAGTGGTAGTGATGGTGGGGGCTACCCGAAGGCCTAGGTAAGTGATAGCGTCAGGAACCCATTGAGTTTGGAAAGAACGCTTCAAGAGTTCTATTGTCCCGGGCTCTAGTGATGGATTATGAGCTTGTGATTTGTGCATATTAATCTGAAAGCCCGAGGCGAACGCAAAGCGAGCTAATTAGTCTAAGAAGGCCGGCAGGGACTCTCGAGGATGCTCTAGGGTCGCTACTACATCATCAGCATACAGACCCAGTTTGTGCTCCGAGGTCCCAAAACGCGCCCCCTTAATGGACGGATCATCACGTACTCTCTGAGCCAGGGGTTCCATGTAGAGGGCGAATAGGAGTGGTGAGAGTGGGCACCCTTGTCTGGTGCCCCTGCATATGGGGAAGGGTGCCGACGCCACACCATTCACCCGCACTGTAGCCGTGGGGTTTGCATAGCCCTGAAATATCCAGTCGATGAAGCGGTCTGGTAGGCCAAAGTGGGTTAGCGTGGCACGGAGATATGGCCAGTGGTCCCTGTCGAAGGCCTTCTCGGCGTCGACGGATAGAATCATGCGTTCCGCCGGAAAGCGCTCCGAACGGTCCAGCAAATGCAGAAGTCGTTTGGTATTATCAGAGCATTGCCGCCCCGGAACAAAGCCTGATTGATCCGGATCTATTAAACCGGGGAGGTGGCGAGAGAGTCTGGCTGCTAGGATACCCGTAAAACTTTTTAGGTCAACATTGAGGAGAGATATAGGGCGGTAAGAGCCGCAATGACTGGTATCCTTCCCTGGTTTGGGAATCACAGTTATAAAGCCTCCAACAGAGGGGAGGGAAGAGGTCGGGGACGACCCAACAGAGTTAAAAACTCGCGTTAAGAATGGGGCTAGCATCCCACAAAACTTTTTGTAAAAACCGGAGGTGAACCCATCGGGGCCTGGTGATTTGTTGAGCTGGAGGCGGGAGATCGCCGATATAACCTCTTCCACCCGGATGGGGGTCTAGAGGTCGGCCGCCTGAGACGGTAGCAATTTAGATGTAGCTACCCCATGGAGATATCGGGTTGGTTCGGACTCCGGCAAGCCCTGTGCCGAGTACAGTGTTTTGTAAAATTGTCTGAAGGCCCCCACAATCGCAGTGTCATCGCTACACTCTCCCCCTCCACTGTCCTGCACCACAGCCACCCTATGAGCCGGTCTTTGCGCCCGAAGGCGGTTCGCAAGAAGTTTCCCACAGCGGTCCCCCCCTATGTAAAAAGCATGTTTGAGGCGGTGAGCGCGATCAATGTCCAACCCCGCTAGCTGTGCCCTGGCCGCCTTCAACTGCTTCCATACCCTAGGGGCACCCGTTCGTTGGTGAATACGCTCTAGCTCAGTAACCTCTTCCAACAAACGCCCCCGCTTCTCCCGCCGGTCTCTGTTGTCGGCCGATGCAATGCTAATGAAGACTCCGCGGATGACTGCCTTCAGCGCTTCCCATAGGGTCGTTAGGGAAATATCCGGTGTGTCGTTTAGGGCCAGATAGTCTGCTATGCTCTTCTCAATCTGCTGTACTACCGAGCGGCGTTGTAGCATAGTCTCCCAAAGGCGCCAGAAGCGACGAGTAGGGGATTGCGGGGGCATCGACAGAGAAAGCCGCAGCGCGGAATGGTCGGACAGCGGGCAGGGTAGGATCTCCACATCACGGACCCGCGGTGTTAGGGAACCAGAGGTAAAAAAAATAGTCAATTCTATTATATGTTTTGTGGGGGTGGGAGTAAAACGTGTATGCCTTAGTGGTGGGGTGCCGAAGTCGCCATATATCGGTGAGCACTGCTTCTGCTAACAACCTTTTACCTGTGTTAGAGAGAGTCCCCGTTTGGCCCCACCGTTGCCCAGTGCGATCCATGTCACCATCTAGTACTATATTAAAATCCCCTCCCAGCAAAGTCGTTTTGTCCGATAGATTCGTGAGTTCCTGGATGGTGGTCTTAATGAAACCCTCCTGTCCACTATTGGGGACGTATACTGTCGCTACTGAGAATGTATGGGGACCCAAGGTAAAGGTGTATGCCAGAAACCTCCCTCTGAGTTCAGCTTGTTTAGCACCAATTTGCCCCGGGAATTTAGAAGAGACCAGGATAGCTACCCCAGCAGTTTTGGAGGTGGCTGACGAGAACATCTGGTGAGGGAATGCCTTTGATCGTAGCCGATGGGTATCAGCAAGGAGCAGGTGTGACTCCTGTAGAAGGCAAATGTGAGCGTCAGAGCGCTCCAGGTAGGACAGGAGAGCGCGACGCTTGGTGGGGTTATGGAGCCCTTTTACATTAAGGGATACTACGTGAATGTCAGGGATAATGGGTGCATGGTCTCAAAGGCGCCATAATCAAGAACACAGCCCCTATAGATGTGGAAGACATGGTAGAGCAGCACCATACTACTGTAGAGAGGCCCCGGAGGAGGAAACCCCACAAAAAGAAAAACAACAACGCCCCCAAGACCGAACATGAAGAAATGAACAGTCATGTGAATGGTTCACAAGAGTCCCAGGCTATCCGCCTGTGGTGAGACGTGGGATGGATCGCACGGGCCCCCGCCACCCCCCTCCCGGACCCGACCTCAGCGGTAGGAGTAACCTTACAGGGCAACAAAGATCGGCATTTCAAAGGAAAGATAAGAGTCAGTCTGCAGTGTTGGAGTCGTCGGACAGCGACTGAAGAACTGCTGAGTATTCCTTGGCTATCGTCTCCGGGTCCGTCCGGGAACCCGCCGGGGGGCCTCCAACTCTCTGCCAACGGTTGCCATCTTCTCGGTGGGTGGAGGGAGAAGGTTTCACTGGGCCGTTGTGGTCAGCCTCTGGTAGCCGCAGGAGGGATGTCGCTTCCTCCAGAGAGTGTATTTGGCGGAGCCTGCCTTCCCATTTAAAGATAATTCGGAACGGATGCCCCCAGGAGTAAGCGATGTCTTTGGAGCGTAGAAATGCTGTAACGGGGCGAAAGTCACGCCGTTTCTGGAGGGTGGAGGCTGCTAAGTCTTGTAAGAGGAGAGGCTTGCAGGATCGAAATTCAACAGGGTGGCGAGAACGTGCCTCGCGGAGGATACGCTCCTTAAGCTTGAAGTCATGGACGCACGTCAGGATATCCGGAGGGGGGGGCCGTGGGTGATCTCTTAAGGCCCACCCGGTGTGTCCTGTCCAGTCGAATCTCCTGATCTGGGGGGGGGATCTCCCAGGATGTGGCGGAACAGGTCCACCACAAAACCCTCAATGTCTTGCTCTTCCGTCCCGAGGCACCGCCCGGATCCGTATGTTATTGCGGCGTGAGCGATTCTCCAGATCCTCCGTGTGGGACTGGAGGTCTATATGTTGCTCACGCAGTTTGAGGACTTCCTGCTGGAGGTGGGACACTTCCTCATCCCTTGCCACCGTCTGGTTTTCTAGGTCGTCCACTCGTTCTCCCACAGAATCGATGTCCCTGCGCAGCTCGCGGATCTCGGCCGTGAGGTCCCTCTTCATCACATGAAACTCCCTGGTGAGGTCCGCAAAGAGTGATTCTAGGACACTTCGAGTGACGGGTCCGTCCGGCTCAACCGGTCCCTTCCACTCGCTAGCTCCCCCATTTTTGGACATGGTCTCTGTTCCACCGACCCCCACCTTGAACAGCAGGTCCTTAACAGATCTGTCTCTCCGAGATCTGGCCGCGGCCATTCGTAACGGTTCGCACTGCCAATCCGCCGCTGAGGGGTCGTGTGTGGAGGTGGCGCGTGGAGATGGAAGCGGTGTGTGCGCTTGCCAAGGAGGGGTGGTGTGGCGGGGTCGTCAGTGCCCAACCCAGAGCAGGTAGGTGGGCTATTCGGTGGTCGATCCTCCCCGTCCACCCACACAGCTGCGGCTCCTAAGCGAGTGGAGGGGTCCGGTATTGTAGGCTCGCTGGGGGCGTCCGGTAGTTCTGGAGCAGTGGTGGAGGGCAAACCAACAACAAGCATTTTCAATGCAATAGGTCTCGCATTTTTTAGAGTTAGAGCTTTTGACACTGTAAATGACAATGCCTTTTAGTTATGCATTTTGGTTTGTAGTGTATTGAATGTATGTTGTGTGGAGTGGAATTATGAGGTTTGTTTTGGAATTCTTAGTTGTGGAATTTTGTGTGGTGTGGAATGGATTTGTGTAGTGGACTTATGTGGCAGGGTGTGCAGTGGAAAAGGATTATGGGAATATCAGACACTGGGAGACACAGATAGTACGAGAACACAGGGAATGGGGAGATAGATTTACCAAGTTTGGGCACTTGAGAGGGTGAGAGAACACTTGGAAGCGAGAACGCCTGGAAAACAAAGGGGTCCCTAGGCATGTGGAGATAGCGATACCTTGAACATTTGTGAGGGAGAAAGAGAACATCATGTGGGGAGAGGGGTGGATAGATTTGGGCTATAATTGAAGTATATTAACAAAATATGGGAACTGTGGTGCTGTATGCTATGGGACAGGGTTAGTGAGGTTGGTGCAAACTCTGCTGCTCCCTCCATACCAGGAGAGCCACTTAGGACCAACCAGCAAGTTGTTCCTTAAACCATGCCATAGCAACCCAAAATGGGATCCCCTCTAGCCCCCTTTATAAGATGGATCTGAGCAACTGGGCTCTATCTTGGTCCCCTGATGCAAGTACAATATTCTGAACCTCCCCTGCGCACTGTTAAAGAGTGCCTGTGGAGAGCCTGGGGGTAGTTGCTGTAGTGACGAAACCCCAACCCTCCTGCACACTGCTGCGCCACTAGCAACGCTGGGAAAATAACTAGAGCTGAATCTGGAATTTGCTTGGCCTTTTTGGGTCAGATGTCAAGGTGTTTACCTTCCCTGTGACCAACCATGAAGTTTTACACCCCCGCCGCAGTCAACGATGGTTAACTGATCATTGGTGCCATCCACCCACCAGCCCAATCTCATCTATAGAGCTGGGGAGAGCTGTTGTGTAGCAAAAACAAGAAGAGTATTAATAAACAACTCATTGCCATCTACAGACAAGTGAACTCCATCCACATGAAGGCTTTGCTCGCCCCTCGAACTGCCTTTGGGCACCAACTCTCTCCTCTTGCTGGCCCATGCCTTAATGCCCGGGGGCTTCAACATGGAGCTATCTTCCTTCATTATGACGTGAAGGCTAGAATCACGTGGGCAAAAGAGGCAAACAATGGCTAATATTGTCTTTGATAACGCTCTCTGTGATAATACATACATGAAAATATTGTATATGTGATTATATTGTGCAAGATAGAGCCCTGCATGCATGCTATAATTCTGCCTATGAAATAATCATGCGTGATAAACCTGAGTGCGTGTAATAATTGTATGCATGTGTCATCATGGGCGTGTGTTTGTTTTTGGTCTGCATGTTAGCGACTCTTGTGATGTGTGTCTGCCTGCGCCTGTGTGTGTGTGTGTGTGTGTGTGTGTGTGTGTGTGTGCGCGCTTGTCTGGATGTCTCATTGGCAGTGTGCTGGTCTGTGTTTTTTGGTGTGCGTGCCTCAGACAGAATGTGTGTGTGTCAGCCTGTGTGTGTGTCTGTCTGGAGTGTTTGGACAGAGGTGAAAGCTGGGCTGTCATTGGGGTGTCAAGCCTCGCCTGTCACTCCATAGAGGATTACGTCTGCTGTCAAACAGTCTGCGCAAGGGACACAAACTGCACACATGTCGCCGCCTTGTCTCGCAGGGAGGCCGGGAGAGAGTGCTCTGCTCTCTGGCCGCCCTGTCTGCTGCCGGGACCCAGTTATCTCCGAGTCAGCAGAGGAGGCCGCTCTGGGCGTCAGAGGGGTGAAGGGAGAGGGGATTAGGGGCTCTGGTCCAAGCTGGCACCGGAGGAGGGGTCTGCGCCGTGCACTCAACGTCCCTTGTTTTAGAGAAAGACACAACCTTTATATTAAAAATGTACCTTCTTGCGGTGTGGTTCTTCCCCTCGCCCCGGATGTCTCACACTACAGCGCACGTCAGTGCCCATATTCACCGTGTGTCACCGCTGCCCCCCGCCCTGGTGAATCCAGGTGATGACATCTTTGTAAACTGGACTGCGTGGCAGGGTTTGAGGTCGGGCAGAAGTGCCCTCAGTATGCTAAGACATATATATGTTGTTGTGGGATATAGTACAGTGCATGTTAACACAACAGGAAGGACACCCGTGTAACGGTCGCTTTCTCTGTGGAATCAGCGGGCACCTTTCCTGCCTCCGGGCGCAACTGCATACGTGCAAGCTGCACGCTGAACACTTTCTGAAAAGACATTGTGGTGGGTTTAGGACTCTGCTGATTTCATTATTTTTATATACTAGCTGCCGGATTTGTCTGTTATATTATTTTATTTATTGTTGTGTTTTCATTTTGGAGTTTTGTGTGCTCTAGCGCTCCATGAGGCATATCAAGCCCAGCGTTTTACCCCAAAAATGAAATAAACACATACAACTATGTGCCATCTGTAAAACAGGACTTGGATAGTATAGGCGTTGCGTCTGAATAGATATGCAAACATGGTATTACTAGTAATAATAGAGGTGGTAGCATCAGCTCGGTCTTCGTAACCAACATTACAACTACGAGAGGAAGAACCACAAAGTATAAAGTGGACACAAAAATTAGGAAGACTATTTTCTTACTTAGATTGATTTAATATTTTAAAAAATGACCAGTTAGAAAACTGCTTGAACAGAGACCCATCATATTTGAATCGAAGTTACAGGAAATATTCCAATTTGTATTGTCTTTACTTTTGTAATTTTGGATTACTTTCGGAAAACATGTGGAAAGTGTTAATTGGTGTCACCTGGTAAAAGGGAATGTACTCTTGATAAAAGCTCACACACAAACAGAGACAGACATGTAGGTCTTCAATCACCAGCCCAGACACATAGGCACATACACACAGAGACACACAGCAAGCACACGTTTTCAACCATCAACACGAACGCGCGCACACACAGGTTGGACCAATTATACAACCACTGGCACACACAGACACGCACGCAGAAATAAGTTTACTTATACAAGCGCAGATACACACCGAACAGACACACACACACAAGCACACACAGAAATAATTGCATTTATACAAACACCGACACACTGCACAAACACAAACAGACATAGAAATAATTACATTTATACAAACACCGGCACACACAGAACAACACACACACACGAATAGGCACACACACAGATACCTTTCAGTGCCAAACAAGCATTTAAAGCAGGGGTGCTACAAGCCTACCAGTTGACGCACAATACATCCCTTATTCCCTACGCCGGGCATGGGGACACTTCGGGAAAGGGGGCTCATGGGGCATGTAAGTGACCTACAAGGAGCGTTAAACAGTTAATTGGGGTCCTGAATGTGGGATTTTATTTTTAAAATACGAACGGTATATTACAAGAGCGATGCGAGTGAAACTAGTCAGCAGTCAAGAAGGGATTAGTTATGCGCAATAACAAAAATCCTCACAGGAAGATGGCGGCTGCGTCCTCGCTTATGTCAGAGAGTGGAATACATTGCATTGTAGTATATCTGTATAGACATAGAGGGAGATACATACTCACCATTTTGCGCACTGTATAATGGGCTGTTCCGTAAGTGTATAATATTTTATGAACCCATGCATTATATTTGTATTTACCATAGTGTCAGACTCAGGGATGATTAAAAGCGCTACAAGCAATCCAGCACCAAAAAACACAGCCCTGCATCCACACCTCCGACAATAAAGCTCTCTGACGCACTGCAGGGTTGATGTCCCTCCACGTGGGGAACAAGTGCAGTGAGGAGCACGCGAGCCATAAATGAATCACGGCGCCCCTAACTGCGCGCTGACAGGTCTTCCGGGCGTGCACTGTCTGTCACTAGTGCAAAGCAGTAAAACACAATATTACCGTTAATGGCAATTCGTTACCAGACTTAGACACAATAAAGTGCGCGAAGTCAGAAATTGCAAAAGCAAAACGTTGGTGAGTATATGTGCGTGTTTAACACCCCCACACACACACCCCCACCACCACACACACGCATGTATATTTCAGTGTATACAGTAATGTATGTTTCTATTTATTTTGGTACCATAACATAGTACAATATATTTGTTGTATACACATTCTCACCATGCCATTGTACTTGACTCAGAGTGTGTACTTGTGTGTCTAAGGTGTCGGTACACTGAAGGGAACGCCGCGGCAGGAAGTGAAATAACCCGTGTCAGCAGACACTGAAATAAACAAGTCGGCAGGCTCGAACGCTGTATTGGCTGTAAAAGTTTAACCAGCGGTGCACGCGCACCACAGAGGAGCGGGGGAGGGAGCGCGGCAGCGGCAGCAGACGAGCGCGCGCTGCTGCGCGTTCTGGCCACCGTCGGGAATGGGCGCGGCAAAGGCGGGCCATGCGCCCGCCTTTGACCAATCGCGTGCCGTTTTTTAAAAAAGCGAACGCTCCAGCCAATGTGGGCTTCCGAAAACAAAACCACACGCACGAGCGTGTGGGTCGTTTTCGGAAGCCCTTTCTAAGGTCTCGCGCTGCGCGAGCAGTGCTACGCACTGCAACGCTAGGCGCGAGACCTAAAAGGAGCGCAGGGGTCAACCGCGCCAAGATGGAGGCCCAGCCGCCCAGAGGAGAGCGGCGCCGCCGTCCCGTCGCGCGGCACCACACTTCAATGGCGGTAATGGGGAGCAGCAGCGCCGAGTGTTCCGCGTCTGAAGGATTGGGGAGAGGGCAGCGCGCAGCAGGAGTCGGAAGCCCGTGAAGCAGACTCCGGCTTATGGTGTCAGGTCAGCACCGCCAGGACCGGGTAGGCAGGGCCAGCGTCTGGTGTCAACTGGTGAGCAGGGTGCGCTGCTGGTGGCTCACCTCAGCAAGACCGATGAGGCCCTGTCCGTGGGCTTAGTTCCACGCCACCATCCCGCCGCTGCTGTGGTGCTATGGTGTGAGCTCCCCGGTCTCCCTCGACCACCGGGCGGCAAGTCCGGTTATGTCTCTCAGTCCCCTGCCGTCCCTCCACATGGGCCCTCCCGGGCATCGGCACCATCCCCCGCCACTCACGGCAGCTGAGGCAAGGGCGCGGGCACTCCAGTGGGCCGTCCGCAGAGCCGACCCCAGAGCGTGCTCGGCGCCTCCACGCCGCTCGTACATCTTCAGCTCCTGGCGTCGGGGGTCGAGCAGGGAGGAAGGCTGAGGTGCCGGTGCTGGTCACAGGCCCAGACTGGGTCCGGTTGTGAGGATGAAGCGGAGTGTGCCGCCGCGGGAGCGCCGAGAAGGCGGCACGCAGCAGCGGCGGGGACCGGTGAAGCAGTCTCTCGTCCGTAAGTGCAAGTCGCGGTCAGCACCGCGGGGACCGGGAAGGCAGGGCCAGCGTCAGAGGCCAACTGGTGCACAGGGGAGCTGCTGGCCGCTCACCTCAGCGAAGGCGGAGCAGCTCCGCACCGCCATCTTGGCGCTGCTGTGGGAAGACGGTATGAGCTCCCTGGGTTCCCTCGATCCGCGGGCGGCCAGTCCGATCGTGCCCCTTAACACTCGGCCAGTTCTCCACAAAGCCCTCCCAGGCGGCGGCGCCGTTCACTGTCTCCCATGGCTACTTCGGCGGGCCTGGGCGCACCCTCCAGCGGTTTGTGCGCGGGGCCGATCCCGGAGTATGCGCGTCCCTCCCGCGCCGCTCGTCTGTTTTCCGCTCCAGGCGTCGGGATCAAGCGGGAAAGGCAGGGCTGAGGTGCCGGTGCTGGTCACGGGCCCGGGTCCGATCCGGCTGCTTAGGGGACGCTAGGCAAGGCTATGTTGGTAAGGCCCGGGTTACGGGCAGGAGCAGCGGGTAGGCACGTCCTACTCGTCTGCCATCTTGGACACGCCCCCATCACTTCCGTTTTTAAGCCAGGAGTATTTTTGGGGGCGGGGGACTACTTATTTATTAACATGGCGCCTGCTTCACTCTCAGCCGCACACGTTTTATGTACACGGGCTCCACGCTTCGTTCCTGCAAGTCACCTGCTTTAATGCAATCTCTTGCGGTCCACCTTAAAAAAAGCAGCAGCTGCGCTGCCGATCAGACTGTGCACGTTTTAAGAGCTGGGTGGGAGGCAGCCCCACAGGACCGAGGCTCCGTCGCCACTGCCACTGCTGTTATGACTCCTTCCAGGGTCTTGGCTAAAGACGTCTCTTTCGCTCACAAAAGTAAACTAATGAGTTGTGTGTCGAAGAATAAAGAGGCCTAGGGGCCTGTTCCCGTACAGCTAAAGTTACAAAAAGCTGTTCTGCAGAGCAGTGAGCCCAGTCCCGGGATACTTACATGCTTGGGTCTGTAAGTTGAAGCCATGGGGTGTCCCTGCTCCGTGCCTCCAGAAGAGCGGGCAGGTCAGTCGAACGTTTACAGTTGGACTCGAATGAAGAGTTGGGATTCCTAAGCGCACTTTGGGAGTTCTCGGCTGACCCGCACACTAGCTCTCAGCGGCATGGGAGGGGCATAAACTTTATCTGGTTTTATTGGACTTAAATCATGCGGTGCTGCAAGCTAAGCACCAACTTGGACGCCTCAAGCAACAGCTTGGGGACTCAACGGTAGATTACGAAACACAAAGCTAGCACGCGTCCTCTCTCTTGACTTACAGCCAAATCAACATAAGCAAGGCATGTACTCTAACTTCTAACAGGAATCTGCATTCACGTAACACCAAAGCTGATCTGATAGTTTCCTTTAGCTTAGGAATTTTAGGATAAACATGTAGAATACCAAGGAAAAGAAATGATAACACTGGCATATGTTTTCCGCATGGCCAGTATTTCTACTTTAATAACCAAGCATCTTGAGGGGCAGACTTTTAACGACCTCCATTGGACCTCTGTCCCCACCCCCGACAGCCGAGCATGAAAGAGTTTTGCTAACAAATGAAAGACAGCAGAGTTCCAGATACAAATTTAGACTGGGGGTATTTTATTAATGTACGTTTTCATTTTACTTTGCTGTCCTCTGTGCAGTGTTTTGGATTTATTCTAAAATTAGTATGAAAATTAGTATGAACTAATTTAGACTTTATAACAGACATTTTTGTTGTAGGCCATATTTTGTATCGAACCAATTTCTGTAAATTTAAAGTAAACCTTCTCCAGATTAGTCGGAGTAAACCTCAGGATTACTCCGCAACATGAATGGACATCCATTTAGTTTGCCGACATTGTTAATGCTACTAATCTGAACGTAGCAGGGAAGCTGCTCAGGGCGAAGGAGGGTACAGAGTTTGTTACACCAAAAATCACTTGAGTACTTCCAACAAGCATTTGCAATGCAATAGGTCTCGCATTTGCAAGAGTTTGAGCTACTGGCATTGTAAATGACAATACATTTTATTTGTGTGTTTTGAAAACCTGCAAGCGGTGCATAAACACGCACTTTGTACTTATAGTCCTTGCTTACAAGAAGCAAGGCTGGCAGTACAAGAGGCGCAGTTACTGCCAGCCTTGCTTCTCATAAGCAACAACTACAAGTACAAAGTGCGTGTTTACGCACCGCTTGCAGGTTTTCAAAACACAAATAAAAGGCATGGATTTTTTTTCGTGTGGTTGCTCTAAAAATACTTTGTGTGTCCTGATGAGGACCTAACAAGTTGTTAAGGGTCGAAACGTGGCCTCTGGCAAACTGGGAAAACCATTAATTGTGTTATGTTCCTGTTGTAATAAATGGACAAACTTTATTGAACGTAAAACCCTATGCCATTGTGACTGTTTTGTTTACACTGTACCCTGTCAGTATGTTTGTCTAATGTAACATTGTGAGCACAAATTGCTTGTATTATGTTTTTTTGTATACATTTTCTAATAATAAACTTTGCTGTTTTGAAGAATTTCTCTTGTGGGTACCCTTCTCTTTTTTGGTCTATGTGTATATTTGTTTTTGAAATAATTGCTTTTCCCTGAACCATTGTGGTTTTTACATTGTTTATTGGTCCTAGGTTCTGGGTATTAATTAGGGCTGCCTCTGTTGGGCGTAACCACTTTTAGAAAGCTGGCATTTTCCTGCTCTAGCCATATACTGCCTGCAGCCTGTCTCTGGGCCACATGACTGGGTGTAGTTGGCAGTCTTTCTGTATTCTCCCTAAACAGCCACACACAATAGAGAGCTGAAGTGTCCCTGGATGGGCCATCACTGGAAGGATAGGAGAACGGCCCTAGGCACAGCCCTACTTACACCTGAATAGGCTTGGTCTTGCTTTCACACATAGGATCGCATATCCCATAGTACGTCTGTAGCCAGGGGAGGCAGGAAACCTGAGGACTTCAAATGGAATCTTCTAGAAGTTTCTCCCAATTCAAAAAAGGTACCAGGTATAAATATTGGACCTCAGACACCAACTCCTCAGTACACCTCTGGACCTGTGGATACTACAGAAGGACTGCTGTGCTGTCAGGATTGCCACTCCGTTGCCCTGATTGCTGAGAATGGAGTATGGACCTGCACTCTTCATCCCAGGCTGAAGTTACTCCATGGGTCAGCCAGCTGTTCTTCTGTTCTTAGCTACGGTGACATAGCATGCTCCAAAGGCTCCCTGCAACTGCCAGCTGACTTGCTGCCTGGACCTCCCTGAGCTCTGCTAGCCTCTGCTGGAGTGAGTTCCTGACCCCCAAGTGATGCCTCAAGTTCAGGACTCTTCATGTGGCCTCAGTAGAGCGCCCCTGAGGTTTTTGGGCTTTTAGAGAATGCAAACCGGCCTGCTCGTACCAAGATTTTGCCGCCCGCCAACGCGAAGTTCTGGCGAACCAGACTCTTCACGCTACAGGGACCGCAGACACCATGAGATCAGCACTTCGCACCAAAGCATCTTACATAGGCTATATGTTCACTGTTGCAACTCAGATACACAAATAGGTGTGTGGCTCAAGCCCTCTGCAAATCCCTTTCATTTCAGCTCGGTACTGTCATGGTGTAGAGAAAATATAACTTTTTGAACTACACTATTGCAGGTCAGGGGGACTCTGCTACCTTTCTAGCTGATCTGAAGAGGTCACTTTCCCATGTGCCCAGCCTCAATAAATTTGCCCCTTTCACTAGTACCCGGGCTTTGCACTGCCAAAAATTATGCATATAATTGTGTGAACATGCAATCTACACAACACCTCAACTAAAAACATCATTAGCAACGCACTACACATTCACAAGGTAAAAGCTAAGCCTATATTGTCTTTGTCAATGGTCAATTTAATTGTGCTTTGACAAAGCCAAGCATTGCTTAGTGCCTAGCACCAATTAAAATGGATTTAGGCCCAGATCTCTGTACTGGGGTGAATGTATGACATTGTTCTGCATTCTGTCCATCAATTGTTCTTTTTGCATTCGTCACCCCGAGTGGGACGGGTATGCCCAGACATGGGTCCCGTGCTCTCCATGCCACTGGAGTCAAGCTATCCTGGCTGATGAGGGGTGAAACCCCGAAACCGGTCCTAGGATGCTGGTTTCCAGTCCAGGGAGGACCTGGCCTGGCAGTTCGGGCTGGATTGTTCCCATTGGGTGCAGGGTCAAGACTGATTTGCATATGGCTGGGTCCAAACTGGAATGGCATGGTGAGCTAAAAAACGATTGATTTAGGCCCAGATCTCTGCACTGGGGTGAATGTATGACATTGTTCTGCATTCCGTCCATCAATTGTTCTTTTTGAATTTGTCACCAATTATATGGCATCACAGTGTGTTGAAAAGATGCACTGGATTCATTAATGAAGTAAAGGATTTATTAGCTGAGGAGCACGAAAGGACACAGCTACCATGAATCTGCAATCCAGCGAGGTGTTATTCGGTCACATGTGTAAATCTACCACCTAAGAAAATGCAATAGAATGAGTGTCCTCTAAATTACCGACACTCCAATGCTAAAGAGCCTCGGAAACCAAAACCAAGACGGCCGCAGGCGAGGTCACGCAGCGTGACCCAGCATGACGACGTCACTTCCAGGCAACACAGTAGGCACTTCCGAAGCAATGCGTGAGGTGAAGCTTCTGGCTGCCGTGCTCCGGACTGCAGCACACACGGCCACCTCAAGACTGATGCCAGAGGCGAACGTCACAGTAGCAAGCGTCTTCTAGAAGGCGCCAATGCCAGTTGCAGCATTCACGCGCCTGATTCAAAAGACGCAACCTCAACGAACACCTCCCAAGTAAGCCGCAATATCCAAAAATGTCCTGATGAAACCTCACCAATAGAGTACGCAGAATTTAAATCTGGTTTCCTTCCGTACCACATGTAGGGACATGCTTGACTAAGTAATCAGCAGTAACACGACTAACATTAGTGTAAATCCCCCAATGCACGCATAGGTTCCTGCAGCTTCTCAGCAGTTGTCGCCAGTGTTGAAAAGATGCACTGGATTCATTGATGAAGTAAAGTAATTATTAGCTGAGGAGCATGGAAGGGCACAGCTACCATCTCCAGTGTCCTTCGTTCCACTGCTCCAAGGACCACTGTGTTGCATCTTACATGTATCTAGGCAACTCGCTCAGCATTCCTTCCATGGTAACCAGGTGGCCAGGTTCTGAGTGGACCTGGAAGAGGAGAGCTGGCAGTTGCAGAGAGAGGACGCATCTGGGGGTTGTGCTTATGAACTAATAAAGTTCCTACATAAATTAACTTGTCTGCGCTTCTTAAAAGTGGCGACGAGGATGGGATGTATTTCCCTGTGAAGGCAGACTTGTGTGTAATGTTGATTACACGATCGCTTCAACCCCAGACGGCGAAATGATTTAACCCTCCAAGGAACCCTATTGCTGTGCTGTTACGCACCCTCATCGAGGAGAATAGGACGAGCGGTATACCTGAAAACCCCATCTAATTTTGGTGCTTACACAGAAGAAGAAGACTGAGTAAAGGGGGCCACTTCCAAAGAAAAGGAAAACAGAGCACCGATCTCCTTGGCTCGGGTAAGAAAGACGAGATACCTTGCCTGGCAACGGACATTATGTGTGTAATTTGGCCATAGACTTGCGGGCTCTTGCTACTAGTGCAGTGTGCTGACGTGCGCACGGATTCTGCACCTTTATATTCAACGCATGCGAGTGTTTGTCCAGCATGTATATTGGCGAATGAGAGGGAGCGCGCTGACTGAGGGGAACATAGTGATGTCAAGGTCCTGAACGGAGACCGATTTCCCCTTCTCAGTCGCGGGTTCGTGTCGCCGTTGGGTCCAGAGCTGTGCTGCTCACGCTGCATAACATCTTGTTAGTATTTAAATCCTACTCACCGGGTGCTCGTGACTCCTGTCCCAACATTGTTGACGTGCGTCATTGTAGTGGAACTTCTATCCACGGAGCTCATTCTAACGCACTGCACTGTGGGAGTCGTTGTGCGTAGTGACGCACCACCGCCGATTCTTTCCGTGTTCAGCTTGTGGTTGCCACGGCAACCTGACGCAATCGCTGCAACGCGATAGCAAAGAAAAAAATTAAGCGAAGGCTGCATTTCTCCCAAGTGAAGGTGAAGGAGTTGCTCTACCACCGTGAGCAACTGGAAATATTATACAAATAGCTGAGGAGATTATCAAGTCAAGGGCAACAAAGAGAATCCTAGTAATGGTGAAGCAGTTGCCCTGCTACCTGGAATATCACACATATAGCAGAGGAGATTCTGAAGTCAAGGACAACAGCGAGAAGTCTTGCACTCTGCAAGCGCGAAAAGACTACGGTGACCACTTTGATTGGTTAGCTTGTTATCCTCCTATTAATCTATTTCTTTCAGGTACTGATTGCAACTACTCTAATTGTGTTAATTTTTTTTTGTGTGGGTTATAGCTGGTACATTTTATTGCTCCACTTATTAATGTCCATTGTGCAACTAGGGAATCAATAATATGGATATGTCATCTATTACAGCACCACCTAAGTTTTTACAAAACCCCGGAGAACCTACCTTACCATGGGAAGATTGGATTGAATCATTTGAAACATATTTAGAGGCCATTGGTGGAGAGGATTTCATATCTTCTCGGAAGGTGGCATTGCTTAAACATAATTTGGGTATTGAGGGTAGAAAAGTCTTGAAAACTCTACCTATTGGCACTGATAAGAAACAGATAATTATCAAAGAGAATATCAGCGATGGTGAAAGTAAAGAAGAGAGTGAAGAGGGGAGTAAAAAGAAGAGGTTGATGTAAGCCAACAGTATGAGGAGGTAATTTTTAGTGATGAATATATGGAAGTAGTTAAAGCACTGGAAGAAAATTACGGAAAAAAAGTTAGTATAGTAGTAGAAAGACATAAGTTTTTCTCGCGATCCCAATTATCTGGGGAATCAGTCGAGCAATACATTTCCGTGTTGAGAACTCTTGCTTCTACTTGCAAATTCAGAGACCTGCATGAAGAAATCATAAGAGATCAATTCATAAATAGAACTAACAACGCCAAAATTCAAGAAAGATTGCTAGAAATGAAAGACCCTTCATTGCAGAGAACCATTCATATGGCAAGACGAGTTGAAAACACTTCCAAATACCTTAAAGAATTAAGTTTGGAAAAGACCAATGTCACCAAAGTGTGTGCTGTAGAAAAAATTCCTCCCAAAAGAAAGAAAATAATACCAAAACCACTATCCCCAAATACAACAAAGTATGCTACAGGTGTGGCAGCACCAGACACACTGCTGATTCAGACAAATGTTATGCAACTAAAGAGAAGTGTTATAAATGTAAAAGGATTGGGCATTTAGCACGCATGTGTAAGGCGGGTTCGCTACCCACCACAAGATGGAGACGCCCTGTCAATACCATTAGAGAGAACTCTGATGATGAGAATTCAGATAATGATGGGGAGGTTGAGGTAATGGTTATTTGTGACAACGTCATTAATGAGGTATCTGAAGGTTACAACCCACCCAAGTGTAACTTAGGCATCAATGGTACCAAAATAACTGTGTGGGCTGATTCATGCTCCCCTTATACCATTATAGACAAAAGCACATGGGAGAGAGTAGGTAGTCTCAAACTAAGTTTGCCTGATGTTGAACCAGTAGGGTACTGTGGGGTAAAACTTCCATTGTTAGGGTTTTTCAAATGTTCATTGTCTCACAAAGGAAAAGTAGCTACCAGCAAGGTATACGTTGTAGAAAGGGAAAAGCATTGCTTGGGTGGTGTGAACAGAAAATGCTGGGTATTACACTAGACCCCAACCATCCACAACAAGTATTAGTCACTGAGGACGCTGAGACTATTAATTGGAGCACAAAATTCCCCAAATTATTTGAAGAAAAGTTAGGTTGTTTAGTGAAATTTGAACACCGTATTGTACTTAAGCACAATAACGTGCCATGTGTGCATAAAGCAAGAAGTGTACCTTTTACACTTAGAGAAAAGTTGAAAACAGAATTACAAAGGTTATGCAAGGCGCAGGTTATTGAACCCATTGAGTCGTCCGAATGGCTTAGTCCGGTGGTTTTGGCACAGAAACCGGACGGCAATTTACGCATGTGTATTGATCTAAGGGATCTCAACCGTAACATTCTAGTTGACAGATACCCATTACCCCACATTAATGAGATGATATCCTCTGTAAATAATGCCAAATACTTTTCACTGATCGATTTGTCTAATGCATATCATCAGATAAAATTGCATTCCTCTTCCAGACATCTTACTTCCTTTATCACGCCGGAAGGAGCCTTTCAATTCATTAGAATGCCATTTGGCCTAGCATCTGCTTCGGCAGTTTTCCAAAGAGTAATGAGTAGAATATTAGTGGGATTACCTAATGTGTTGGTGTTCCAAGATGACGTGTTGGTGTGGGGGTCCAACCGTATTGAACACGATACAACATTAACTAAAACATTGGGAAAGTTGCAAAATGCAGGATTAACAGTGGGAGTCAAGAAGTGTAAATTTGGTGTCCAACAAATTGACTATTTGGGGCACACTTTATCCAGGGATGGAGTTAAACCGAAAAAGAAATTACTAGATGCCATCACAAATGCTCCATCTCCTCAAGACAAAGAACAATTACGTTCTTTTCTGGGGCTTGCGGAATTTTATTCCAAATTTGTGCAACATTTTGCTGACAAGGTGCACAGGCTCAGAGTATTGATGAAAAAAGGTGTTAAGTTTGAATGGTCGGATGACTGTCAAAGTGATTTTAATTCTATAAAGGAACAAATTGTTAAGGCTGTTTCGCTCAAACCATTTAATCCTTCCCATCAGAGCATAATTGTTGTGGATGCCAGTGCTTATGGATTAGGAGCAGTACTGATGCAAAAGCATTTGGGTTACGAACGAGTAGTAGCATTTGCATCCCGTACCTTGAAGGGTGCGGAAGCTACTTATTCAGTCATTGAGAAAGAAGCACTTGCATGCTGGTGGGGAGTAAATTACTTCAAGAATTACATATGGGGCACACGGTTTGAGATAAGATCGGACCATAAACCACTCATAGAATTGTTTACCACTAAAGGTGCTGCCAAAGCAACACCTAGAATTGCCAAATGGATATTCAGGTTACAAGGATATGACTTTTCACTTCAGTATGTTCCTGGGATTCGTAATGTAAATGCCGATTGTTTATCCCGTTTACCCTTAGAATGTGACGATGATGAAGTTGACTCTAATGACGATTGCGTGGTAGCAAGTGTAGTTGAGTCATGTGAAGGTGCTATATCGTGTGATGAGTGGAAGGATGCCGTAAATAACGACTTCAAGGAATTAATTATGGATCTGTCCAATCCATCTAGTTCTAATGGTTTGCTCAAGAAAAAATTTGGAGTTTTGGACGGTATGGACAGAACTTTCTGTAGTGGACGGTGTGCTACGTAGGAGTGGTAGATTGGTAGTTCCGGAGAGTTTGCAGAAGAGACTATTGAAATTATTGCATGAAGGACATGGCGGTATGTCAGCAATGAAGAGAAAAGCTAGAGAAACATTTTGGTGGCCAGGGATGGACAAAAATATAGAAGAACATGTGCGTGAATGCATGGAATGTATGTGCAGTGACAAAACTCATAAGGTAGAGGAATCACCTATTGCTTCAACTAATTTTCCCAGCAGACCATGGGAAAAGGTTGCCATGGATATTTGTGGTCCATTTTCGGTCAAGGGACTAAGTAACAAGTATGCATTAGTGCTCATTGATTATCACTCGAAGTGGCCAGAAGTGGCATTTACTGGAGACATCAAAGCATATAATGTTATTGAATTTTGTGACAGAATTTTTCGCAGAGAAGGATATCCAGACATATTAACTACGGACAATGGTCCACAATTTATATCTAATGAATTTAAGACATACCTTACCACAATGGGTGTTATCCACCACACCACTGCTGTCTATAATCCTAGAGAAAATGGTCTTGTGGAAAGGTTTAACAGGGCATTAAAAGAATGTATACAATTGTCTGAACAGTGTGGTGGAAATTGTAAAGAGGCAGTGAAGGAGATGTTATGGAGCTACCGTAATACACCACATTCAGTTACAAAAGAGTCTCCTTTTAAACTTCTCAAAGGTAGGCAGCCTGGCACGAAAGCTGCTCCGGGTTGGATGTTCAAAGACTTCTCACGACCGGTGTGTAATAAGAGTTTAGAGAGCAGAGTAAAGATGTATCAGGACAAGTATGTGCACAGACATAATGACAGGTTGAAAAAGAACAGTCGTGTTTTTGCAGCTGGAGATTGGGTAAGAACGTACAGTGTGGGATTACAAAAAGAGGTCTATCAAAATGGTCTATACCCAAACGCATAACTAAGGTCATGGGTAATAGTGTTTTGTTGAGTGATGGCAAGGTGTGGAATATTCGCAGTGTAACCTTGTGCAACAAATTGGAAGTCAATACCTGGTTGGAAAAGGAAGGCCACAATCATGTGGAAAAGAGATCGGGTGATGCGAACTGTGACAAACGTGTCAGGATGATTCCAAAATGGCACAATGACTATGTAACTTATTAACATATCTGATATGTAATCTATTGACATATCTGTTGTATAACATATTGCAAAGTGTTGCTGAATCCATTTATGTCACTATTCAAATTCTGCTTCATATGTATTATTTTCTTGTGATGTTATTTTTGTATATAATTTTGTTGGGGTTGTTTAAGGAAAGGAGATGTGTTGCATCTTACATGTATCTAGGCAACTCGCTCAGCATTCCTTCCATGGTAACCAGGTGGCCAGGTTCTGAGTGGACCTGGAAGAGGAGAGCTGGCAGTTGCAGAGAGAGGACGCATCTGGGGGTTGTGCTTATGAACTAATAAAGTTCCTACATAAATTAATTTGTCTGCGCTTCTTAAAACACTGTAAGTTAAATACAAACATTCTAGGAATGCTTGCTAGTCAAGCATTCCTGGTAACTAAGCAACACAACGCTTACTCAACCTAGTTGCCCTTTTGAGTGGACATGAGGATGCCATCACATGATGTCTATTGTATTTTGATGTTAGGCTGTTAGTATACAGTATATTACATTTTGTTGGTGTTTAGAAGTGATTTGCATAGATTATGAACAGAGAGCAACAAAGTGCTTTTCTATTTTCTTGAACTCAATGATCAATTATCAATTGCATGACTGGCATAAAGTGCTTTCTATATATGAATCGCAATTGCAATCCAGGGAAGTAACTATGATGCAGTGGAGTGTCCTATGATGTGTTACACTTATGCTGGTTTTATCAGAGTGGTTGTAGAGTGTATGTTGATATTCTGAATGACAGTGCTGTGGGGTGGGCAGTGGTTTGCCAACTACATGATTTAGGTGCCCTACTGTGCGTGGGTTCTGCCCCTTACTGGAGCATGGACATTTTTAAGTGGCTAGAAAAATGGCTGTATTGATACTTTTGAGTGGCAAATGCTGATGGATATACAAAAGCAAGATCCCATGTTATTGGCTATAGGAGTGTGTTAAGTGACGGTTGAAAGCACAGTGTTGCGCAATGGTTTACACTGCACTGATTGCAAATGGTGTAGTGTATCTTTGGTTTGGCTGGTATATGAACATATTAGCTTTTCTCTAAACCTGTAGTGTTGTGTATTCATTCATGTGTGAAATTAGGCACAACTACTTGAATTGTGAATAGTCAATTTTATAAGAGAAATAGTTGGTTCTTCAAGGAAGAATTTGACTGCATTTGCTACTCCACTGAGAGGTAAGTGCTGGGGTCAATGGCGTAAGCATTTATTTTGATTTTACACGGGTAATGGCCAGATAACGTTAACAGATTTGTATCAGAAGTATTTTAACGTGCGCATTTAAAATTGTAGGTTGTAACTTGTGAATGTTTGACTATAGTACCATATTGTTCCTTGCAATTTATTTTTATCGTTGCCAGTGGTGTTTCAATAAAAGAACATTTTACATTACCGCAGACATCAAAAACAACCGACTAATTCAACACAAAACGTCTTCCAAACCAACAGACAAAAAAATACAAATACCACTGAAACAAAACTATTAGTGATATGAAACGCAGATGCCAACAGCTCCATTGAAAAACTAGATGTGTAAACTTTCAAAAAGAGTGCAGTAAGGTGTATATTTGATGCTTATTCAGCATATGTAGGATGCATGTTATTACAATACTGTCATCAAGATAGATTTAAAAAAAATAATGGATGAAGATTTCACAAGACAGTTCAAATGCAGTATGTTTTAAAATAAAGACAAGAACTAATAGTTTCCCAGAAAGTTAAACATTCTTCCTGATACCAATGTTTACTTTACACAATAAAAGAACTAAATACATGAAATATCTTAGTGCAACATTAGTCTAATAAATCAGTTTTTTTTTTAATGGATGTGGCATTCTGAACTCGCATATCAAATTTGAAGGTGCTTTCATAAAAGATGGATTGGTAAAATGAAAATAATTGGCTAAGATCACACAATTTAGTTAAGAGGAGGTAATCCAGGTTTTCCGGTTCCGTTTTGTATAATTTATGGATATCTTTTAGTCTCTCCTTTTTATCTCAACTGTTAATGTTTTGTTTTTCTCTTTGTGTATGAAGTTAGAGCGAGGGTGGCAAGAAGAAGCCACTTGAAAGCTCGGCTCGTTGTGGGCTCGAGGTGAGCCAGACAGTCAGGCTTCAGGCTCAAGCTCTCAGCAGCTCGCCAATCTCTAGTAGTAAACTCTCCCTTCATTTTGAACCGGTCTAAAATTGCGCAGAGAATGTAAGAAGTGGGTAGGGGTTATGAGCCTCAGGAACGGCAATGCAGGAGCAGGGCTGCGGGTTGTGTATCTAGGAAATGCGGAACGGTCGGGGGGAAGGAAACTGCGAAGAGAGTATAGGGAAAGTGGTAGTCCGGATCCAGCTAGGGAACAAGGAAAGAGATGTACGACCAAATCCATGGCCATGGGGGGGGGTTGTTAAAAGAAGGGGCGGAGGCCATGCAACAGGAATGACGACGTCTGGGGCTTTGAGACGCTACTTGAGGGAAAAGGAAGGTGCTCGGGCCTAGGTCATGGGAAGTAGGGAATGGAAATTGGAGATCCTAGACATATAATCTGGGGAGAGAGTCTACGACAATGGAAACTAGGGAATGGGAATTAACTGGTAGGCCAAGCAGCAATGTAAACATGAAACAGAAATATCGGAATGAATGTGCTGGCCGTAACAAGGCCGTAACAGTGTCAACGAGAAGCGGAAATGTGAAGAGCCCAAAAACGAAAACGCCAGCCACTCACCCCCCAATCGGCGGAGCAGTGCGGAACAGCATCGCGCACCCCGGACACGGGCACTCCGCGCCGCTTAAGCTCCGGTAACTTTTCCAGCACGAAGAAGTAGTATCCGTTGCGCGTCTGGCGCTTGTTGGGCATGACGGGCTCCGTAGGGTGTAAAGTTCTTAGAGGAGGACGGAGGACGGCACCTTCAGGAAACGGGCCCAGCACCAGCTACGACATAAGAAGCGAATCCGACACCTCAGAAGTTTGAGGAGCGCACGTGACCTGCAGCCAATCACAGCAGAACAACCACGCCGACGGTTCCGCGCTCGTGCCCGCCCAAGCGCACCTTACGCTCCTGACCGGTTTCTCGGCGGGGTAGTTTTACAAAATGGCCGACCTCCGTCACTCTCATGTGATGCCACCACGACTGGTGCTTGTTTTGATAAAATAACCTGGCCATCATTAGTGAATCAGATAGTGAAATAAGTGGCCCACGGTTGCAAATCAGTGCAGTTTTGAACTTGTAAAGACAGGCTGACACAGCGCTGCCAAGTACCATGCATCAGAGTTAAACTAGCATTTTAGTGCTGATTCCTGCATTACCGCACTAAAAGGAATTGTCGTCGACAATCAAGCTGAACCAGGCTCTTGTACGTTCCATGTGGTGTTTTGTCAGCAATGCATGGTAATGATCATTAACCATTTGATTCCAGCAATGAGTACCCTGTGTGGATCCCACGGGTGGCACCTTGCCTATTGTTTTACGGCAAGGCGCCAGCCCCACTGTGACCATTTAGCATCTGATTGGCTCCAGATCAGCTGAAGGGATGGGCGGCAGATTTGTTTTCCCTTTTCCGTGCAGCCTGGAGGTCAGAGGTTGCACTAACTGGCAGGTTGGGTGTTTTTCCAAGTCCTGTGGGCTTCTTCTGTGCTTTGTTGCGTCTACCGCTGCACTCAGAGTGATTAGGAGAGTGCGCGGTAGGAATAAGCAGCAGGAACAGCGTCGCCGCGTAACTGCGCACTGTGGCCCTCAGAGCGTCGCCGCGTAACTGCGCACTGTGGGCCTTGTTGTGTCTGCCCGGCAGGGCCTCGCTGCGCAGCGCTGGCGAGTTAATTAATGGGCCGACACGTGCGTACTGTTCGTGGTACGGTCCCGACTACCGCCGCCGCGCCCCTTTTATTTATAACATGAGCGCATTACGTCATGCGCTCTCCGAGTGGCGTACGCCACCCGCAATAGCACTAGACCGCTCACCTCGCGGTCCGTGAACATTACATTCCTTCTCACCTTTATTTCAACAGACACTAACAAACAAAATCTGTTACCAGTTCCGAATGCTTCTGGAATGTCCAAACCATGCTGCCAGAATTCGCCCTTTTCTCCGGGGTCTCCATTGCTCACACCAGGTACCCAGCGAGACGGGAGGAGGGCGCAGGATTGTCCCGCAGATGGTATCGGGAACGCCCCTCTCTGGTTGCAGGCGGCGACTGGGTCACTTCCTCTTGGGTTCCCAGGTCTCGGGGTTGTGGTGGTGTGGGTGATTGACTTCTATTCCGGCTCTGCGATGGCGAGCTGGGCTCTTCGTACCCCAGTTCAAACGGTTCATCAGAAGTTGGGCTGTGGGGGGCCGCATTGCTTCGTGACGCCATCGGGCTTGGACAGGCTCCTCTCTCCGTTGTGACATGGGGTGTCAGTCGGTATTCTCGTAGAAAGCTGTAGATGGCACGTTCCAAGGGTGACTCTTCGGCATGAGCAATGCGAATGACCTTGTTGAGGGTGCGCATAAAGCGCTCAACTTCCCCATTGGCTTGAGGCCAGCGCGGTGTGATCTTCCGGTGTTGGATACCCCAATTTCGAAGGTACTCAGCAAATTCTTGCCCTTGGAAGGGCGGGCCATTGTCCGTCTTGACCACCTCAAAGATGCCATGAGTAGCGATGACCTTTTCCACTTTGGTGATGACTTCTTGGGCGGTCTGGCTTCCAAGGATCTCTACCTCCGGATACTTGGTGTAATCATCCACAATGACGAGGGTGTGACGCCCGTCCGGTAGGTGCCCAAAATCCATGCTGACGCACTCCCAAGGTCTTTTTGGGTTGTCTTCAGTGATCACCGGGGGTGGTCGTTCCGGTTGTCCGGATACTTGGCACCACTGGCAACTCCGGATGGTCTGCTCTACCTGCGTGTCCATTCCTGGGAACCACACTTTGGCTCTCAGTCTGCTTTTGGTCTTTACCACGCCTTGGTGTCCTCTGTGTGCCAAGTCCACGGCTTGTTGGGTGAGGCTCTGTGGGATGACCAGGCGTGGGCCTCTCATCAGGCATCCGCTGGTGTTGACTGAGAGCTCTTCCTTGACTCTCAGCAATGACTCGAGTGTGAGTTTCGCTTGGATAGTCCTTCGGGACATGCTGGTTTGGATGGAGCGCCAACTGTTGGTTTTGACTGCAGTGATGGCTAGTTGCAGGCACTCATCTCTGCTGGTGGCTTCCACCAGTGTCTCTAGCTTCATTGGAAGCGGCCGCGACCGTTCTGCCACGCATCTGACGTATTCCTCCGTTTCTTCCGCCTCTTCTTCCTCTTCTTTAGTCGCTGTCCTCGGGTGTCGCGAGAGGTAGCCCGCTGGGTTGGAAGACCCTGGCTTGTACTCTACTCGGTACTCTCTATTCTCGGGGGAGGTTTCGAGGCTGACCCCTGGAAGAGTGGTAGAAGTGGCTTGTGGTCCGTGGATACTGTAAATGGGTTGCCGTACACGTAAATATGGAAGTGCCTGCATGCCCAGTGAATGGCGATGGCCTCCCGCTCAATTTGCGAGTAGCGTTGCTCCGTGCTCGTGAGGGAGCGACTCGCGTAGGCAATCGGAGCCCAGTCCCCGTTGCGCTGCTGTTGTGTAATCACCGCTCCAAGGCCATACGGGCTGGCGTCCACTGCAATGTTCGTGGGTCGAGCTGGGTTAAAGTAAGACAGTGTGGTGCTTGCCGATAGTGCTGCTTTGGTGTCTTTGAATGTTTGCTCTTGTTCGCCGTCCCACTGCCATGCCGTGTCAGCTCTTGTTAGATCTCTGAGGGGTTTCGTGAGGTTGGTTAGATCAGGGATGAAGCGTCCACAGAAGTTAACCATCCCTAGAAAACTCCTCATTTCCGAGATGTTGGATGGGGGTGGAGCTGCTTGAATGTCCTGAACTTTCTCCGGGTCTGGGGCTACCCCTTTGGCGGAGAACGTGTAGCCAAAGAAACTGATGGTCTTCCTTAGGAACTGACACTTCTCCTGGTGTAGGGTGAGGCCTGCCTCTCGGATCCGTTGGAACACTCCACGGAGCCTTTGGTGGTGGTCTTCCATGGAGGTGGCATATACCAGCAGGTCGTCGCTTACGTTGAGGACTCTGGGGAGTCCACTCAGCACTTCCCTGATCGTGTTCTGAAAAACTTCAGCGGCACTAGAGATCCCGAAATTAAGTCTTTTGTACCGTCTCAGGCCCATGTGGGTAGAGAAAGTAGTGATGTATCGGGAGTCGGGATGCAGAGGCAATTGGTGGTACCCAGAGCGTAAGTCCATTTTGGAGAACCACACGGCACCATTTAGCTCGCTGAGGATGTCGTCTATGGTGGGAGTAATATGGCGTTCCCTCTTGATTGCTGCATTCGGTAGGCGCATGTCGACGCAAATGCGCACCTGGCCCGGCTGCTTCGGTTTTCTGGCCACTACGATGGGCGACACCCACGGGGTGGGCCCGCTGACTTTCTCTATTATTCCTTGCTGTTCGAGTGCCTCTAGCTCTTCTTCGACCCCCTTCCTCAGGTGGAACGCTATGCGTCGGTGTCTCAGCGCCACCGGTTGGACGGATTGGTCGATGTGCAGCGAGACCTCTTTGCCTTTCAGGCATCCTATGCCCTGGAAGACGTCTTTGAACTCCTCCATGATGGTTGCTACCTCCTCTTCTTGGACTGCAAAGGCGAATGAGATTAGCTGCAATTCTTCCGCTGCATGGCCACTCACCAGCATGCCACTTCCTTTCTCGGTCACATACACGGTGGTAGGGACGCTCCGGTCTCGGTGTTGAATCCTGGTTCTAAAGCACCCTAGCAGCGGGATGGGCATTGTTTGCCCGTATGCGAAGACCCGTATTCTGGCGTCCTGTAGCTGTGGACGCGGGTTCAGGTTTCTGTATATGCTGGCGGCCATTAGCTCTATTGACGCCCCTGTGTCTATGGTGGCTTGCACCTCTTGGTCAGCAACCTGCAAACGGCATTTCGGGAGCTTGCGCCGTTTCGTTGGCGTGTGGTCGGCGGCGAGCACGTAATGGACTGGGTAGTCTCCTGTGTCGTCGTCCATATACTCATTGTCTGGCGGTGCTTCCACTACCTGTGCCGTTTCTTTCCGCGGTTTGGCCGACCTGCACACCGCTGCGAAGTGGTTTGTCCTGCCGCAGGCTGAACACTTTTTCCCTCTGGCTGGGCAGTCCTGCATGCGGTGTGGCTTGCCCCCGCAGTATCCGCACTCTTTGCTTCTTCCTTGTGGGCGATTGCCTGGTGAGCGGCTTGGTGCGGCCTTTACCACGTTCGCTTGTTCCACCTTTATGGGTCGGTGAAGCGCGGCCTCCATATGTGCTGCCCTCGCTTTCGACAACTCCTTGGACCGTCCCAGGGTAAGGATATCGCCTAGTGACTTGCCGGACTCCTGGAGGATGGTCTCCCTTAGTTTCGCAGAGTAGCACCCTTGGATTATTTGGGCCCTGATCTCCTCCTCCTCATCTTGGAAGCCACACGTGCTGGCTAGCTCCTTCAGGCGGTTGTGGAATGTGTCGAGCGCCTCCTCCGCCTCTTGCTTGGCATGACGGAATATGAAACGCTCATAATCCCTGTTGGCCATGGGTTCGAAGTGCGCGTTCAGGGCGTTCAGGGCGTGGCCTCCACTAAGGTCTTGTAAATCCGATGGATGTCCTTACCTCCTAGATGTAGGAGTAACGCTCTCCGCCTTTCTCGGGAGATGCCCGCGCCCTCAAAGTAGAATTGTAGACGCTCCGTCCAGTCCCTCCATTTCGGGGCCTGTGACGATGGTGCGCCGTCTACCAGGAATGGCTCAATCGCTGGGATAGCCGCCATAGGGGCACACGTGCAGGGACACCTCTCGGCACGAGCACCACCGCCTCGCAGTGGGGACGGCAGCCGCCTGACTGAGGGCCACTGGGGCTTGTCCTCCTACCCCCCGGCTGAGCACAGGCTGTGCTACTCGTGTGGGCTGACTCACCCTTATGCCCGCTCCTGTGAAGGGCACTGTGGGCAGACCAGGCCTTGGTGGTGCCACGCTGTGGAGAGGAGCACTGATTGGGCCTGCACACTGGGGGACACAGCACAGCAGCCTGTAGTGCAAAGGCTCCTGGATTGAGCCCGTGGGTGGTCCTGGGGCCGTGTGGACGCGTGCGGTCGTTACCGCCTCGTTGCCAGTGCTGTGTCTGCCCGGCAGGGCCTCGCTGCGCAGCGCTGGCGAGTTAATTAATGGGCCGACACGTGCGTACTGTTCGTGGTACGGTCCCGACTACCGCCGCCGGGCCCCGCCCCTTTTATTTATAACATGAGCGCATTACGTCATGCGCTCTCCGAGTGGCGTACGCCACCCGCAATAGCACTAGACCGCTCACCTCGCGGTCCGTGAACATTACAGGCCTCAGAAATGATCACAGGATGCGGAGATGTATTTCACAGTGTGGGTGCGCGGGCGGCTCTCTTGCCGTTCGCGCACGCGCACAACTATTTATTTACGCGCCCGCGCAGCGCGGGCAAAACCATTAGACATCCTCGTCGCCGGGGTTCTCAGAAACATCCTGGGACCAAACACAAAACGGATGGGCTCGCCCAACACACAAGTATCGCAAGGCGATACAACATGCCTCAGCAGCCCCCCAGACATACAGCTGCCGCCCCAGCTGGACGAAAACAATTGCTTCACCTGCCTCCAAGTTTGCAACATCTTTGCAAGTACCAGGTCAGGGACCTTCTAGTGAGCCATCCCATAACTCCAGCTGGCAGCTACAAGCATTACATTATACAGCGGTCGGGACTCACGAAGTGTAGTATGTTAACCCTGCAGTAATTTAGAATAATGCTAGTACTTAAAACAACATACAAGGTCCGTTGCAGGCGCTCATTATATCGTGTAGTGAACGGTAGGATTTGTCCTGCTTTCCGAATAACTCACAACTGAGCACTGAACACATACAAATGCGCATGTGTACTGGGGGTGCTGTTTGCCAATTTCTAGTAATATCCAACTCTAATATTTGTACAGTAACTCAGTTTACGCAACACTGGTGCTTTAAAGCGCAGCCCAGAATCAGTGCGTCTGCTTTCACCCACCGCAAGGGTCTGACTGGCCTATACGGCAAACAGGCAGTCCCAGAAGGGCTGGACTGATAGATATGTGTGTGGTCCGGTTTGTAGGAGTTTGTGGCCAGTTTTATAGCAGTTGGGCAGGTTTTTATTGTTGATTCCCCTGGTATTACAACAAGCATTGACTGTAGCAAACACAAATGCATGCAATTACGATACATTGCAAAATACCCATACACCGTGACCTTAAAATTTCAAACCGGGCCTTATTTGTAAATGTGGGCCACTTTTTTACGAGGCTGAAGTTAGCTTCACTTTTTTACTTATCTGGTTCGCTAATGGGGGGCACTTTTAGTTGTGCCCGGGCCTATTTTTTGTCCCAGTCCGATCCTGCCCCGTTTCCGAGATGCCTAAATTATAGAATAGAATTAGATGGCATGTATTTTATGGGAGCCAAGAGGGCTCAGAATTCAAATTGACATAATGTCATAACACAGTACTCCAGCTGCAGCTACAAAAATTACATTAGAATAGATAGCAGCCGGGACAGTAAAAAACCTGCTCCCTCTTGTCCCCCAGCCTCACCAGTCCCAGCCTGTCATCATTAATGAGATTTCTGATCATTATCTTTCCGGATACTTGAGGCCTGCAGATCGCCAGTAATGCAGTGGAAAACATTTTGGGAGTTTTCAGTTGAACTATGCAGCATTTGGATTACCAGATACCTTTTGTGTGCAAGCTACAAGCCCTATTTATAAAAGTCCCCAAAAATATATCACACATTCCAGTCCATAGCCCAGCTTTTAAAATATTCTTAGAAACCAACAATCTCTCCGTTCTCCAAACTTCTCCACAGTAAAAGCATGTTTTACCTTACCTCTTCACCCTAAAAAAAACCCAAAGCAGGCAGCAGTTGTCTGCTTCCTAACCACGTTTTTTGTTGGACTGTCTGCCCAGCACTGGATATATCATTTTTACAAAATGAGTCAGGACTTATCCTCCTAGAGCTTGTAATACAATGATAGTACTGGCTTGTAATAATTCCAACAGCTTGGCATTGTATCTAAAAACTATATCACCACAAATCCCAGAATTCAATGTGATGTCTAAAAAGCCACTACTGCCCGCAAGTATCATAATTGAACAATGAGGGTTGAAGCTCTATTTGGCTGCAGAGAGCCACATGTCACAGTTCAGTTTATACCTTGCCATGCTATGATGTAGGTGAAAGGCAGAAGCCTACTTGTTGCACTACATGGCAAGAAATATGTTGCATTACTCCCAACAGGAGCGCAAGAAATTCACACACGTTGCAGATATTGTAAGGCAGCACAGGTTAAATTATTAAGTTGATCTCATTACTTGGATATAGTTGCTTTGTCATACACGTAATACAGTGTCCCCCAGAGTGTCAAACATAAGATAGTGAATGTCAAACATTTGAACACTATAAATATGGAAATGTCACACCTAACCATTCTGAAAATTTGGCAGCTATGGGCTGTATAAGCATTTTGCAAGAAATGGGAAGTATTTTTAGTTGCATACATGCCAATAGACCCGATTCAGACGGGAGACTTCTGATTTTTTAGGCCAAAAATGGCTTTATTTTGGCTGTCTCCTGCCCGAAATTGCCTGTCCCTCAATTGAAGTCAATGAGAAAAATGCATTATCCTGATTAGTTTTTTAAAATGTCCCACTTTCCTCTTCTAAAAGGTTGGCATGTATGGTAGTTGCTGCAGGCAATGTCTATGGTAACATGAGGGAAATCACAAAAAAATGCTCTACCAGACTATAAAACAGACCCTCAAACAGCCCAAAGAAATTGCTCTACACATTGACAAGTCAGACCAGCCCTTCGGAACATTGGCAGATTGCCCTATAAGCCATTCCGAACCTGGTTGCCACCTTTACTAGAAAAAAATACCAGCCATTTGTTCATGTTTTAAAATTCCGTAAGGGCTGAGACATGATACTTAAATGGTATTTTTTATAAAATAGTCTGCATTCATTTTTAACATGACATTTCTGTTTCTGTTTACTTTATCAATCAGGGACCGTTTGAGCAGCATTAAAACACTTTTCAAAGTGAATTCTTCTTGTGTTTGCTGTTTACAATATGTGCTGATAAGGAGGAAAAATACACGCTTTAGATGACTTCCCTAATTTTTGTCCCGCTGAATATTAAATACTGGGAATGGCAGTAAAAAACTGGCCAGGTGGCAACCCTATTGATGAATTTAGTGCTGCTGAGATATGAAAGATGTTATGGCAGAGCTCTCAAGTTTGCAAAGTTTTTAGGCGTAAGAATTCACCTGCATATTGATGACATTACAGCATTACAGGCAGTGAGAGGATCTGGTGACATGCAGAACACAGATCAATTATTTAAAAAAAGAGTCTGTGTAAGAAATTGGGTTATTAGTTGAGGGGGATAAGTGCCCACCTCAAGTAATAATCACAATCTTTGGCAGGAGGAGCCCCTAAAGTCACTAAATAACCCTGAGTTCAACCCCTGGTAGCTATGGCACAGAGAACAAACAGGCATAACTTAGAGACAATGCATAAAGTATTTATGCAGTACTAAAACAGTAATACATTTGAAATACAAAACTATAAAGATCACCAAACCAATTTAAAAAATGGAGTAACATTTAATAAACAAAACAGCACCAAAATGACAAACATCCAATAAAGTGAACCCGAGATAGGACATTTTAAAGTTTTAAGTAAAAATAACGCCTAGAAGCACAAAGTTCCAATGATAGCAATTGGCTGTGATAGACCCACACCTAGGTGCAAATTGATGCCTGCTGTGATTGAGCCTGGGTTGGATACCCCAACTAGGTTCGTTCTGGTCAAAGATTTTACCGTGTGACTTTAGTCCTTTAAGTCCGAATCCACCTCAGGTGTGCACTTCTATAGCCCCTTCTGAAGCTCCCTCCCCACCCCCACCCCCCTGGACCTCATGGGAGGCATTTAGAGACTCAGTTGCAGGGTGTCAGGCAGAGTCCAGTGCAGGTCCAGTTGCCACTGATCATGTGGGAAAATGCAGGAAAGGCCTCTTTTAGCTTGAACAAGAGGTCAGGTCAGCATTATGAGCCTGAAGTCCACTTCTTTGTCCTGGGTACAAGAGGGAGACAAGGTACATTCTGCTGGGCTCTTCTCAGGTAGCAGGCAGCAGGTTAAGTGCTCTTCTGATCTTCCACAGGTCCAAGAGTGTTCTGCAATGGGTGCTTGGAGGTGCCACATTTATGCCTAGCACTAGCTAGTGGGCAGGAATGACCCCCGGGGACGCCCTAATCTATATGATAAAGTTTCCGTGGGCTAACCCTACCCACTTTTGGCTTTTTCAAGATGGCCAAAGTCTTCAGCCGCAATAAACTTGGGCTCTATGGACGGGGGGTTAGAGTGGGGAGTGTACTATGGTAATCCTAGTGTCCTCCCACATCTAACAACAAACTACAGTTTGTGGCAGTCCCTGTACCCACAGCAACCTTAGAGACAGAAGTCTGATACAACAAAGGTGAGTATTCCGTAGCCAGGCATGGGATACACAAGAATTGTTCTGGTATCTTGCTTTTGGCTTTTGAATTGCACCCCAAATATTATATCTAAGCCCAGCAGGCCTGTCAGACAGGCTGTGACACTGTAATGTCAAAAAGAAGCCCACTGTGATTGTGGCCTGACTGGCTGGTATGACAAAAGAAGAGCCCAGCTCAAGAGTCAGCTAACACTTGCCAGTGACAGGGAAGGTCTCTTTGAAGTGCACCCCAAGTGTCATATAAAAAAAACCCTAGCAGACTGTGAATGTTGTTTTATCTTTTTTAAGCTTCTAATGTGTTTGAAATCGAGCTTGCGCTAATATAGAGCGAAATTGTGCAGTCTTCCATTTTGAAATGACAACATGATACATCAAATGATCATTGTTTTCGTTGTCGTTTCCTTTGCTCTAATAAAGAATTGTGAGCTTTACATGGAAAGACTGGAACTTTCCAAGTCTTTGGGTCTAAGATGTATTTATTCAAGGACAACTTAGCTGTCCCAGACCACTTTGTATACAGTGTTACAATTCACGTCACCTGAATAGACTCTGAGAACCTCTGAATCCAATGAAATAGTATTATAAGAGAATCCTCAAAAGTATTTTGTATTATAATATTTCCTTTTGCCTGTTCCTCACTGGTGCACCATCTGGGAACCATGTACTTGTGTAGTAATGTGTGAAATCCTTTGTCTAAAGTCATATAAAAGGACTTGTTTTTCGTTTGTTTAACGGAACCCCATTTTACCACTCTTAGAAGGCGAATCTATGCTGAATTTACTATTGACCTTTACTGAGTTCTTTGTACTTATTTTCTGTATGCTTTGATGCTAACTTTACTGATGATATATTTCATGTATTTTGGCTTAATAAATCTTTATATAAAGCCTTAAAACTTTGGCCATGTCTGTCATTCTTATTAGTAATACTATTATCTTATGCCTATTCCTGGAGCCTACATGTATTACAGATGGGTCCAATCAGGGAGCACCAAACTCCTTATAGGGACCACAGTACTTCAGTTCCAAGCCGTTGGCACGCTCAGGGTAAGTTAATGGGAAACAGATTTGTGCGCCCACAGATATGGTAGCAGAGCTGAGGGCTCTGATTGGATTTGGTCAGAATTAAAAGAACCCGTTTGGCTATAGAACCAATTACTGTACTGTAGCGCGGTGGAGAAGCAAGACAGAGACACAGGTATAAAGGTTTTGGTGGTTTATTGTGCATACATCCGCTAATTGAGTTTTGGGTTTGCTCTCTTGTTATAGGGTCGTTTTCTCATGCCCTTTTCCTGTGTAGCAGCCGTCTTCCCTCTCTACCCGAAGAGAGTGGCGTTCTCGTTTTTTTGTCTCCTCCCGTTGTCGTAAGGCTCCGGAGGGTTTATACAAAAATAAAGAGGGACAGAACAAAACAAAAAAAACAACGTAATGGCGTGGTTCAGGGGTCCTTAAAAGTGAGTAGGGAAGGGCATGAAGGGAGGTTTCACCCAATACCAGCACCAGTGTTCGTGGTATATTTACACTGCGGCTTTGGTTACGCACAGCTATGCCAAGGACACACCAAGTGGCTTGCTCTCTCTCAGCTCCCTCCTCCCGACTCGTCTTTGAGAGCTCTAGCTCCCTTTCCCCACACGGTCCCCAACCGGCCCCGTACCTTGTGTAGCCACGTACCTCCTGGAACGTGGCTGGCATCTGCACGATGCCGAATAGGGTCCGGCTCCCTCTCTAGGTCCTTCCCGACAGCGGTCCTCCGGTACTCCGGTTCCGGCGTCTTTTCCTCGTCTCCTTGTGGTCCCGCTGCTCCCTTCGGTCCCGGTGAGATGAAGAAGGTTCTGACGCTTCCGCAGTCTTCCTCCGGATCGCCTTCTCCCGCGGTGGCTTCTGGAGTCGAACGCCAACCTTCTTCCGCATCTTCCTTCTTCAAGGTGATTGGATTATGTGACCTAGTCACATAATCGGGAAAAGGGTCCCACAGCGTGAGTCCCTTAAAGGAATAGTCCACATCTCGCTCTGCCGACGTTGGCTGAAAACAGAGGGGAGGACACGGAGATAGGTAAGGGGGGAAGTTTTCAGTCTCAGTTTCTTGTTCCGCTGTCTGTCGTTGTGGCATCTCGTTACATGTACCTTCATGGTTCAGACAGTTTCGCCCTGAGATTCAAATTGACACTGTCCCATCCCGATCCTGGTTCCTGAGGACAAGGTAGCGGTAACCCGGAGAAGGACAACACGAGTATCAATAGGGATCAATACGCATGCTCCGGGTGAATGAGAAGTGAGCTTTAAGGCAGTGCAGGTTTGGATTTGTATTAAGTGCATTGTGGTGGAATGCAGAGGACAGACTTTGAATTTAATGACTGTGGCACTAGTCCTTGAACTTGTGGGGCGGCAGTTATAGCGGTTTTGATGATATTTTTAGATTTTTGATTTATTACATGCATACTGCATAAAGCTGAAGAAAGGTATCTCAGTTAGATTTGTTGAATAATTGAACTGTCTGCTAAGGTGAGCTACACCGTAATAGGGACATAACAGTTCTATTGTGCAAGTGCATTAATCAATATGATGTCCTTTGGTGCGAAGGTGAAGGGAGGCAGATGGATGCTCTGTGTGCGTCCTGAAAGGAAAGAGGTGATCCACTTGAGGACGTTTTGCTGTATGCCGATGTGGTGGAGTCTGTCAATGAGGGTGTGGTAGGAGAAGGTGTAGAACGCAGCAGAGACGTTTAGGAGAATCAGTGCCACACAGTGCTTAATTTGAGCCGGGGCTTTCCCAGTGGCGGCTGGTGACATTTGAAAGTGGTGGGCGTAAAATAATTTCCATACTGCACCCCAGCGAGCGAGTGTCGCGAGCGAGCCGGAACAACCTACGGGGGGTTAGGGGCGGTTCTCCCCCCGAGAAAATTTTGAAAAAAGAGTGGACAAATTGTGCATTTTCAAGCAAATTTGAGAAAGCAGGAAGGTTAATAAAGCAATGGTGAAAGTGCAGTTATTACATTAATAAAGATCCCTCCCAAAGACATGTCCAGTACAGAGCCACAGGTGGGCAGGCTGTTCAGTATAAACTTCAGAGGAACCCCCACGACTTAGTGAGGAATTTCCACTACTGTAACTTAGAATGACAGGACCACCTACGCTTGTTAGCATCACTGACTGCGCTTGCTTACCTGTGACACTGCATTTGAGCACAGAAAGCAATATTTTTACTTTGCTTTCTCGCTGGTGCGAGAAGAAACATCAGATCAAGTGCATTCATTTAAAGTTTGATGCATTTCCACTTTTCTCTGCCTAGCATTCCCCTAATGGCCCGCCGCCTCTCTCTGGAGAAGCAAGCAGCCGTCAGCGTCAGAAGACGTCAGAAGACTGACTGTCAGGTGAACAGTATACAGCTGCAACACCGCTCAGTGTCTCCTTTGAAAAACGATGCATGCCACAATTCAGAACTGCCATACCCATGCGCAGAAAAAGTTGAAGGGCACCAGATCTCGAGGTACATGGTGTTACCCCTTTACAGAGCCAGCCAGAAGAAACCAAAATGTCACTCGATAATACAGTAAGCAATATTTAAGCATGCTTGTCATGTGCCCATTCATATATACACCCAGTAAAAGAAGGCAGCAGGGTCTTAATGTACAGCACCTCCCACCTCCATACCAGCGAGCACTAAACCAACTTCCATTACCATCTGGACTCTGTGTAAAATAATGGCCTAATGTCACACAGCAGAGATTCTCTGACATGGTTTTTTGTTTAAAATAATCATTTCCCCTGTTTTCCCCCCTCTGATTCTCACACCACGACCGACCCAGACAGCTACAGAACAGGAACAGAAATTAAAAAAAACACATTGTACTCACCCATCCATCAAACAAAAAAATTAATTCCACCGTGCGATTTATATTTAAAAAAATTACAACACACACACATGGTGAAACATTTGTTAGATTCTAAAGAAAGCCAAATCATGGTACGCATATTCATTGAGAACAAAGCAAAGCATGAATCAAAGGGGCAAGGCACGGACTCGTGCATCTGAGACACTTTCAACAACTTGGTGTTACACCATGCCAGCGCTGTCTGCACAACCAGAGACGGCAGGCCTGCTTTCTATCAAAGCATGAATCAAAGGGGCAAGGCACGGACTCGTGCATCTGAGACACTTTCAACAACTTGGTGTTACACCAAGCCTGCGCTGTCTGCACAACCAGAGAGACGGCAGGCCTGCTTTCTATTCCGCACCACGACTGGCGCTGCAGCAGAGCACATTAAACATGGATTTCCGACTAATTCCATACACTGGATGCAGATAAAGTGCTCTTTTTGCATTATTGAGAACCTGGGCCACGAGCTGGAAACGGCGGAGTATATAGAACCCCTAGGTGTGAAGCTGGTGTCTGGTGCACAGAAGTGAACCCTGCATGGGGTTTATATAGGTGGGGGCTATATATATTATAATTCTGATTTTTTGAGTAGCGCACTTCATCTACTGAGCCACATGACAAGGATTGAAATCTATGAACTGCAGGGCGCACACACAGCTCTGGAAAATACACATCAACCCCGTATGAAATTACAGCCTCTCTCACCTGCAGGTTACACACACACCAGGCTACAGACTGCGGAAACTGGACTTAGTTAATATAGGGAAATCGGCGGCGCAGAGCAGTTTTCAAAATGCAATAAATGTGCCAATATCAGGTTTTAGCTTGAACGCCGACAGTGACAAACATGGCTGTTATCATCTCAGCCGAGAGCTAATGTTAGTGTCAGCGCAGCTGGGATGCGAGACCGTCACACTTATTGTGTCATTATGCTTTTAATTAACTGAACAATTTCAGACGGACAACCTGCTCCCCTCCCTTCCCAGGAGGCCTGTTAAGGGATCAGAAACGTGGGAGCGCGGACCTGGCAGCTGCCTTATAGCGGCCTAAGTGCTTCGGTAACACTGGGTAAACGCGCTGCCCTGTCTGGAAATCTAGATACGGTGTTATCGCTTCTTCTGCACAATTAATGCCCGGTCTATATGTCCCGGTGACTAAGGGCCATGTGTCGGATAACAAAACCTAGTCGACTGTTTAGCACTATATTAGACGTGCTAAGCAGTCGCGGCTCGCAATACTCACGGGGGGGGTAGCGCGGGGATGGGGGGTAGGGGGTGGTTAAAAATAAAGTTTAAAAAAACGTACCTGACCGGGTCGCGCCGCCTCTGCTGTCTGCTCCTGGGCCCGCGTTGGCGGAATGGCGCCTTCAACGTCTTCTGTTCTGCGTTAGTGGCTGGTGGCAACCCCTCTCAGCCAATCCAGACGCTGCTCCAGCAGTGCCAGGATTGGCTCGAGCAGGGACTGTCCCCACCCATAGGAGACCGGGGGCTGCGGCCACTGGCCAGTAGCAGCCCTCGCTCGCTCTCCTAATGTGCAGCAGCAGCACTGCAGGCTAGTACTAGTGCGCATGTTCGGGCTGGTCAGAATAATGACCCGCCCAAACCCGAACATGCGCACTGGGCCTGCCTGCTGTCAGTGTCAGTCAAACTCAAACACAACACAAACCCAACCCTGAGCCCCAACCCCTTCAGCGTCCTGACTGACAGACTCGGGCGTGAATTTCGAGTCAGGTCAGGACGGTGAAGTAAGTGACGTGACGAGGAAATGTGGCCATGCTGTCCATGTGGCATTAGTGGGGCAACGCCCCAATGGACGCACCGCCACTGGGCTTTCCGGTGCTAAGCACCGGCACTTAATTGGTTTCCGGTGCTCGGCACCGGCACCTAATTGTCAACACCATACTTTAAACAGTCCACCACATGGTGGCGCTGCTCATCTAATTTAGAGATGAGCAGAACAACGGTAGGTTAGGAATACAATATACATTAAAATTGATAATACCTGCTTCCCCAGCTATTCCTTTAGCTTTGGGGACCTGGAATAATCTGAACTGTCGCATTTACATGCGACAGAGATGGTTACTAGTTGTTCTGGCAGCGATGACAAGTGCGATGGGTGACGCAAGCTGCAGTGGCCTCCTGGTCAGAGCCCTGGCACTTAATATTTTACAAATTAAGCACTGGTGCCACATTTTCTCTGCGGTTGAGGAGGGTTGTGGTGCCATCTGTGGCAGCGATCCACGTGGTCTCAGTGCTATGGTTGGCACAGAATCCTGATTGTGAGGCGTCGAGTATGTTGTTTAGTTCCAGGTATTCGTGAGCTGTTGATTGATGACTTTGGCTGTGTTGGGGAGAAGGGAGATTGGTCAGTAATGTTTTAGGTCGCTGGGGGCTGGCAGAGGGCTTCTTTAGGAGGGATCTGAACTCTGCGTGTTTCCATCTATCTGGGATGGTTGCTGTGGAGATGGTGGTGTTGAGGATGCTGGTGAGTTCCTTGCTGATTGGGTTGGCTCCGAGGTTGAAGAGACGGTGGGGGCACAGGTTGGTGGGTGCCCTGGAGTGGATGGACAACATAATGGTTGTGGTGATCTGAGTAGTGAGTGGAGACCAGGTGGTTATCGTTTGGCTAGTGTTAGCTGGTTGATTGAGGCTGTAGAGGCTGGGGGTGGTGGTTTGGGTGTCGAAGTTGTTGTGGATGGTGGCAAGCTTGCTGTGGAAGTAGTCAGAGAGGGTGTCGCAGAGTTCTTGGGACTGGTGGATGGTTTTCTCTGCGGCTGCCAGTTTGGAGAATTTGTTGACAATTTTGATTAGTGCCTTCGTGTGGTTGGCTGCAGTGTCAATGGGGTCAGTGACGGCTGCTCTCTTGTCTTCTTTGATGCGAAGCTTTGTGCTTTGTGAGCGGCTCTGTCGGAGGAGTCTATGGTGATGCGCCACCGCTTCTCAAGTTGGTAGCAGTTGCTTTTGGTGGTTCTGAGCTCTGGGGTCTACAAGCTGGCTTGTTTTGAGGTTTTGTTGGTTTTTTGCTGGTTTCAGCAGGGCAACTCTATTGGCACACTTGTTGATCTAGGCGGAGAAGTTCTGGATGGCTGGTCAAGATCGGCTGAAGTTTCGGGTTGTGTGGTGCTGAGGGTCTGGGTCCACTGAGTCTCAGTTACCTTGCCCCAACTGCGGTGGGTGGCGCTGTGGTTCTTACCAATGGTCGGTTGGGTGTCGGCGATGGTAAAGTGAACGATGGTGTGGTCGGTCCGGGTGAGTTCTGAAACGTGGGTGAATTTGATTCTGCTGCTGGCGGTAAAGATGGCGTCGAGAGTGTATCCAGCTTTGTGCGTGGGTTTGGTACCTAGTTGGGTGAGGTTCTGGGTTGTTTGTGGTCTTCTGGGCGGAGAAAGCGCTGGGTCCGGTGCAGGCAGGTGGTCCTGTGTAGTAGGAGAAATGGCAGTGGTGGTAGGTGAAGGGTCCGTTGGTTGATCACGGAGAGGACATAAAGGATTTAATGTTGCGGCGTCAAGGGTCCAGTGCCAGGAGCTCCTTGGAGGTTTATCAGTGGATGTTGGGAGGACCATGGGTCCTGGTGCCAGGCGCAGTCCAGGCATGGACGGGCACAGACGGGCTTGCCTTTGGCATGCCTTTGGCGTGCCAGCGGGCTCCATAAGTAGCCCTGGGAGGTGGGCGGGGCTGTGAGGGAGGCGGGAGGGTGGGGAGCGGGAACAGCAACGGGGCGAAGAAATGACAGAAACAACTGGGCTACTGACCCAAAAAGGCCCAGACTAAGTGCCCAAAACGAATAAGCAGGCTAAGTCAGCTGTAACAAAACAGGATTAGCCAAATAAGTAAAACGAGGTTGAACAAATTAATCAAAAGCTAAATTAACCAAATTGAGCAAAACTAAATTAGCTGATTAAGCACAACGAAATTACCTGAATTAAGCACCAAACCAAGCAGGAGCAAGCTCAAAACCCACAAATTAAAGGGCAGACCCCGCAAAGACTAAATGTGGCCCACTGAAAGCTGAATTTTATGAAATCGTTAAGGGTAATGTAGTGATGGGCTACCTAGGACATTATGATGAGAGTGAGTTACTTTGCATGAGCAAGGAAGCCGTGAGGGGGGCGGAGGACGCACATGGTAAGATGGAGAGAGTGACAGATGAATGTGGATTTGATTTGACACAAAGAAGAAGTTGCGAAAGAATGTCAGGATGACGATGAGTGACAAGGAATTGAAGCTGTTGAAACCAATAGGGTTAAGAACGCATGTGAGGGAGTTAATTGAGAATATCAGGGACTAGAGTGAATGTTTAGGGACTTGTGATCCAAGTAGGAGAGGGTCAATGTAAAACAAAAAAAGGAAATCACCAAGGAGGACAAGGGAGAATTTGCAGGAGAGCGAGTAAAGGAATACCCTTTAAGGGAACTACAGGGAGGAGCATATGTGCATGTCCCGTGGCCTTGAACAGATCTCTTCCATTTCACAAATTCTCTCCCGAAGCTGCTGAGATAAAATCTTGATAGGTGGCACACACAGATAGAGCAGATAGTTAACATTTCAAAGGTTTTGTGAGACGGTTTGGTTGTGGTGCTTGAAGTGAAGATCTCTGAGGACCTATGGGCAGAATGCAAAAGAACAGTGGAATGGCTGACAGAGGAGCCCCATTAGGGTAGCAGGTACAAATGGCCCTTTGCCTTTGGTTAAGACCAAATATGATGCAGTCATTAATCACAAAAGACTAAGATGCCCCAAAATGAAATTAATTGCTCTAAAATCTTGCGAACGCCCAAGAGCCCAAAGAATCTGTGCATGCATACTTTGAAAGGTTAATTTAGGTGTACATGGAGCATAGCGGTCTAAACGGCCTGCTTGGAGATGATATGGGTGGGTTTCTTGCCTCCTTCATGAAATTAGCAATCGGATCATACAAGGTGTCCTTTGCTCTTTGAGAAAACCCATAGATGAGATCTTGCAGTATGCAAACATATTGCAAAGATATGTTAGAAGCTAAATGTAAGGGGTTGAAAGAGAGGTTTGTGATCGCCCAGACCCACTGGGCACAGAATGGCGGTGAGAAAGGACCTAAATTGCCCATTCATTACACATGCAGGGAATCTCTATGGCATACGGATAGAATGTCCCAGGAACAGGAAGAGGTTGAGGAAGTATACCTGGAAATATTATGTGTGCCTTAAAGAAGGCTACCCCTTGTCACATTTGTAACAAGATCGGTCACTGGAAGTGAGAATGTTGCTATAATCCTGATTGTGCAATGATTGATGCCTAAGCCACAAACCTCAAAGTGCAGGGAGAGCTTCCCTTAGTACCCAGACCCCTTTTCAGACTTCACAAAACCCAAAATGTAGCTTGCCGCATAATCTTCCTGGACCTACACAGATGCAAGGAAGGGATCCCCATTTCCAAACAAGCAACAGAGTTCCCCATAACCTGTTTACATTCCATTTGAGAACTCCACAGATTTTGAACAGTCCCAATGACGGTGCCTTAGGGGGAAGGAGGAGTGTTTACTTGGCGCAGTCCTGGAAGTGGATCAGAGTGTCCCCTATGTAGATGGAGAGGTTAACGGACATCCTGTGTTCTTTCTGATAAACACAGGAGACACTTGTTCAACTGTTAGAACAGTTGAGGTCCTGTGGGAGCATAAATGAGATATTGAGCAACTGTTCTTCATGTTTTTGTCTTTACCGTGATCTCATGAACCTTGCAGCTGTGCAAACCCTGGCTTTTGCATTTATGCTGAGGAGGGTAAAAGATAATCAACTGTTAATTCCTGTTAGCGTCTCCTTGTTTTCAAGAACTTAAGGATCAGATAGATAAGAAAGGACGACATCAGCAGATGTCTATACCAAACCTGGCCTCAGTACTGTGAGAATGTATTCATGCTTTGATAAGATTCCTGTTAAGGTTTTATTTCAGCTTAACTTGCACAATTTATTATATGCATACATGCCTGACTCAGCTATTTTAATGTAAGTCAATGATGTTCAAATGGTTTAAGAAGATCGCACCAGTTGCGTCTGGCGGAGAATACTTGAGAGGTGATTGCTTTGTATCTCTCAGGCTTAAGCTTAAATAAATATACCTCCAAGACTATGTTATATTGCTGTCTCTCATTAGCAGACAAAATTAACAGACAAGTGCACCTGATTTGTGCGTTCACAAACTGGGGGCTCGTCCGGGATCCACTAAGTCAATCCAGATGAACCAGAAGGAGCTGCGATCAAGGGGCTGGTTGAAAAACCGACTGACTTTCGAAGTACGTACCTACGGAGGGGATTGAGTTTCCCACGGTGGCAGTCTGAGGGGATCACCAGTACCCCAAGACATGAGCTTGACTCGGCTAAATCCCAAAAACTCAGAGGCAAAATACTTGTCGAGACCTGGCAAGGAGCACTATGGATGTGTGTAATGATATGGAATGATATGAGAGACGTCTATTGATAAATATGGCCATAGGGCAGTACAGTGCGCTGTACTTTGTTATGTGAAAGTCCCACATGTTGATGATTTTTAGTGACTAGTGATGTGACGGGAAGCATTTGCATTGTGTCAAAGAAGATTCATCACTATCACACTAAAATAATTATCATATAGAAGTAGTGAAAAATGGATAGTTGTAGCAAATTGTGTGGTGTAAATAAACATTATGTAGATGAAGTACAGCCATGTCCAGTAGAAGGAACTCCAGCATGGGAGATGATGACTAAACAAGGGATAGAGACTAGGCTGTTTTTACATTTATGGTACAAAGGACAATTGGTCCAAACGGGAATATTTTTCTCTAGTACCCAAAAATTAATAGCACACACTCAAAAATGAGAAAGAATTCATAGTTTTTGCATATATTTGAATAAACAATGCATGTTATGCAGATATCTTTCACAAAATGAGGTTGCTCAATGTTGAGTGACAAGGAGGGTGATTAGAAAAAGTGCTCGTGAAGAGATCAAGAAGGGGCAAGAGTTAAGTGCCAAAATACAATATATACAATAAATATATATAAATGAATAAGAGAAAGCCTGGCTGGAACTCCCTTGTAATACTAACATCCACAGTCTTAAAATGCACCCTATACTTTTTGAAAAAGTTAAGAGGTGGATAGTATCTCCTGTACAGGTTGATATGGCTATAGATGTCGACGTTTCGACCCCAAAAGGAGGGCAGGCCGATTTTGCCTTAAAACGGGGTCTTCATCAGGACAGAAAGAAGGGCAACCTGTGAAGAAATCTAGGTGGGGGAGATCTAATCAGTGCCCAGGTCATTAGAGTGTGCACCTAGGGTACCAACATGAAGGTGGTCTAACTCACCTAAATACCACCGATTGGGAATTTGTAGTGAGCCTAAAGCCTAGGGCCAAGTGTCTCCTGGAGGCCAGAAGATCAGCATGTAATTCTTCAATGGTCCAAAAGGATCCAATCTCTGGATGTGCTAGAAATAATTAAAGGCGCATCCATCAATAAAATAAAATTATAAGGGGAGAAGACCAAAAAAGGAAGCAGGTCGTAATGTGCAGGGTGGACTCCCCTAAGTGTTTTATTTCTTTACACCTTGGTCGCAATGGCCATAACAGGATTAGCATGAGGTTAATCTTGTGAAATAAAAGTACACTGTCACACAGTGTTCCTGTGACCTGACAATGACTCTACAAAGTGAATAACACGTTTAGATTTTGACACTTTGCTTCAGGACGTACACAAACTTTCACAGAGGGGATTGAAAAGCAATGACCCCGTTTCTATATAGTCAAACATATTGACCTATGTCAGTTCTCTTTTATTTAATTAGGCAGTTTTTGATTCTGATCTATATTGATCCTTCCAGGTCCTTCAGACATTTTATCTTTTCCAGTGGAGCTTCACGGCCCTAGTTTTGATCCTTGTGGGAAAGAGAGGGGAATGTTTTATTAAACATGTTGACAGCCTTCTTCACTTCATGCAGCAGCAAGGAAACCCCTTTGAAATGACTGTGTCTGTGCGAGTACACAACTTTGTGACCAACCAATATGTGGATAATGATATAAAGATGTGTCTACTAGATGTCCTGGACACACAATTGATGGACGGAATGCAGAACAAATCAAAACATTCACCCCCAGTCAAGAGATCTGGGTTAAATCCATCATTCTTTTGCTCACCATGCCACCCCACTTTAGACCTGGCCATATGCAAATCAGTCTTGACCCTGTGTCTCATGGGAACAGTCCAGCCCGAACTGCCAAGCCAGGTCCTCCCTGAACCGGAAACAAGCATCCTAGGACCGGTTTCGGGGTTTCACCCCTCATCAGCCAGGATAGTAGCTTGAATCCAGTGGCACAGTGAGCCCGGGACCCACGTCTGGGCATACCCGGCGCACTTAGGGCGAGAAAGCAAAAGACACACAATTGATGGACGGAATGCAGAACAAATCAAAACATTCACCCCCAGTCAAGAGATCTGGGTTAAATCCATCATTCTTTTGCTCACCTACTAGATGTCCTGGAACATGGAACAAAACTATACGCATAACTGAAGCAGGAGAGATTTGTATTGGAAGAGAAAAAGCTGTTTGACATAATCACTAAGGGCCTTATTACAAGTATGGCGGACCTGGGACCGCCACAAGACCGCCCCCTCTGCCGGGATCAAGGATCCCACTGTGGAGGCGGTCTGACAATGGCCTCAATATGCTGGTGGTGCCAATGCCGGCACCGCTGAGCATATTCTGACCTGCATATCCACTACCCTTTTAATGGCGGGGACCCTGCCATGAAGAGGGTGGCAGACATGCAGATAAGGGGACCAATTCTGGGCCCAGGGGTGCATGCGGGGGGCACATGTTGTACCCCCTGGAATCGCACCCTTGCTCCTGCATGGTGTGGCATGTATGACATGGTGAATGCCACACCATGCAGGAATGTGCTGCACTCTCTTTCACAGTGGCGGTATGCTTGTTAGGCTCTCCTATGAGCTTAACATACCACCGCCATGATGGTCTTCCTGGGACAGTGGCGGTGGAGGTCCCAGACGAAGACCGCCAAAATGGTAATAAGGACCTAAAGCTAAACTTCCAAGCTTTAACTGCCATAGTAAGAGTTTCGTCCAACTAGCCACTACAAAACAGATTGCAAAAAAACTACTTTCACAAGCACATAGAGAGATGGATGTAGCAAAAGAAAGGGGTGGATTTATCAAGGAAATTCTGTCGCATATTCCAACAAACGCATTATTTGATGGAGATGCTGCAACCAAACCAGTAAAGCACAAACTCGTACAAGAGCTCTAAAAAAACTTTCACCTGAAGAATTTCAATTCGAAAAGTCGTCCTCATTTAAAACTGCGGTTGTTGTGGACTATATGTCACTTATGGTAATTATATCTGGACCCCTGAGAGTGCGTGATTACTGGTTTTCCGATTCGGATCATGATGGCCGGTTTGGGTTTGCCGGCAGCACCACGCACCACCTGACAACGGGAGTGATCTCGGAAAGACCCGCATTGGAACATATATATATATATATATATATATATATATAAAAATGAATACATTTAAAGCTTTAAAATAAAACATTTACAGAACACAATCGAACAAGCACTAACTAGTGCCCACCAGATGAGGTTAAAAAACTTGAAAAGCAAATCAAAGAAACTAACCAATATCAGTAAACTTTAAAACAGTTAACCAAATACAACACTGTAGTAATTTAACAAATGATAAAAAGGCCGCACAAATGTTCATAAAATTGTTTCACTAAAACTCCGCACTTCAAGAAGATGAAATTCTACCAATTGCTTAAAGACACTAGACACTTATTTGTAAGTAACTTAAGCAAAGTAAATTTAAACTAAATTAAATAAACAAATGCAACATATGCTTATTTTAACTAAGCACTTAATATATCTTTCTTTTTTTCATGTTTCTCAAATACAGATAAACATAATGCATGTAAACCAAAAAAAAACACTGACAATAAGATTGGATACATATTTGAAAATCAAACTACACAACAACAAAATGTAAACAACATTAACAAATAAATAACTAACAACTTCTCTTTTAGCAGTAAAATAAACAGTAGTTAAAAAAATTAAACTAAACTAATTATTTACCACGTAAAACTAATATTACAGTTACCAGGCAAAAAAGACTAAATCAACAAACAATTAAAGTTACCAAAAATGTCTAATTTGAAAGTATAAATGCACAAAAATATTTTTACAAATAGATAAATAATTAGATAGAAAAATGTAGTTATTCATGATTTATTAATAATGTAATGTTGTGTAACTCACAGATTAAATGTCTAACAGAGCCACATACACAAGATCTCAGAATCTAAAATTATTATTAAACCACATGGGATACACGCACCGCAAAGTATGTACACACAGTGAAAGAACAAACTGGCAATGTACAAAATATAATTCTAATGCATCTTACGGGACATCAACTACAAAAAGCAAAATGGTTGAATATGTTATAGAGCATAATCATCACCCAACATAACAGAAATTGAATTAAGAAATGTAGTGTAAGAACCAGTGGTGTAACACAGGCCCCCGCAGCCTCCGCGGTGTGGAAGGGGGCCCTAAACTCTAGGGGGCCCCCTCAGCACAGTACTCTGGCCAGAGAGCTCTCGATTGAGTCAAAGGGGGCCCTCCATGTTCCTTGCAGGGGGGCCCCCTCAAGTTTTGCTACGCCAGTGGTAAGAACTCATGGAAGCTAGCACCAGCTCTCAAGAGCCTACTGTCACAACTTGAAAAATAAAATCACCAATGTTCCTGCTTCCACTACAGGATAATTCCCTGCAGTTCCCTTAAAAAGACTCATACCCATAACTAGAAAAACAACCAGAGAAACATCTGCTGCTCCAAAAAGATTCAGGAATATAAACATCCCTGAAAGCCTAACCTTAACATACACAACTAATACTTTCCTTTTAGGATTAACATCTCTTTATTATTATTTGACACATTGCTTACATTACTAACCGCCTACATCCATAGGCCGGCGGCGATAGAACATTGCACATACAATGGGCGTCATTTAAGAGAAACAAAATATAAGATTAAGATAAGTAAAGACCAGAACCGAAGAAGAAAAATGGGGGGGGTGGGAGGGAGAGAGGGGGACACCGCGGGTGAAAGAGATCAACTAATGGCTCATCAGTGGAGAGGTGTGGTGCAGCGGCCAGGGCAGCTGACTTCGGAGCACAGGGCTCACGGTTCAATCCCCGGCTCCGGCGGCAGCTCAGCTCAGCACCATGTGAATCTGGGCAATAGCTCACTTAATTTCCACGACGGCCCCCAGCGCCTTGAGACCCTTAAGGGTGAGTAGTTCGCGCTTTACAAATACGGATTTACATTTTACATTAATTGTGGAGCATCATACAGCCACCCCTGGTGTTTGTGTCGTTAGGCATAGAATTTTCAGTTATTGAGGACATGACAATTCTCGGAATTCATCCGACAAAAATTGTATACAGAGTTGCCACATTTTATCAAAATGAGGTAATTGCTGCGTGGCCACAGCCGTCAGCTTTTCCATGCCCAGTATATCCCAGACATTGTGTAGCCAATCCAAGTGAGTTGGAACCGAGTCTGTTACCCATCTGGCCAGCAGGAGTTGTTTCGCTGCACCCAGCAGCAACGTGATCGCCCTGCCTCTATGCGAGCGCAACGGATACGTGAGGGGGTTAGGGAGACTCAAGAGTATATAACTTGGGAATTTGGGTATGTCTGTTTGAAATATAGTATTGACCGAGGTCAAAACTTCTAACCAAAAGGTTACCAATTTGGGACAGTGCCAGAGTATATGTGTGAGTGTGCCCTGGTGTTCACAATGGCGCCAACATCTTCCATCTCCGGACTGGTTCCATGCCGCTATTCTGGCGGGCGTGTGGTACCAGTAGTGGGTGATCTTCAGGAGTATCTCTTTGCTAGTGGTGTTGAGTGCAGAGGTGTGCGCTCTATGGAGAATGTCATTTCACTCCTTGTCAGTAAAGGTACGTTCACATTCCCTCTCCCAACGGGCGCGAGCCGGCGAATCTAACAGGCGGGCCTGCCTTACTAAGAAGGGATAGATATCCGAGAGAAGTTTGGCATCTGAGGATCTAGTAAGGATCCATTTCTCGTACGCTGTCAAAGGCCTACTAGCATGCGGGCAAATCCAGGGCTGCCAAACCCAGTGTGCCACCGTGAGATATTGCCATTTTGCCGAGTGTGGTAGGTTGAAGTGAGCTTGCAGAGTGTGGAAGTCCATAAGCACGTCTACGTCAAATAAATCGCCGACGCGCTTACAGTTGGCTTCCTGCCAGGACTTAAACGCAGCCCCTGTAAGTGCTGGTGGGAAATCTGGGTTGCCACTCAAGGGAGTTTGTGGTGATATGGGTGTTGAGAGCCCATGACGCAGCTGTGACTGGGGAGACATACACTCCTGTGGGTCTATGTGGTTTCGGTAGCCAGGGGACCTTCCAGATGTGGGTGGCTGCAATGGGCTGGTCGATGAAGCACCAGTGCTTCTCAGTGAGTGGGCAGCACCACTCCACCACGTAGCCGAGCTGTGCCGCCTGGTAGTAGCACCGCAGGTTTGGGACGCCAAGACCGCTGGCAGCCAGAGGGAGGTAGGCGCGGGCCTTGGACATACGTGCACATTTGTCTTCCCAAATAAAATCCCACAGGAGGGACTTTATTCTCTCTAAGACCCTCGGAGGGGGCTGGAGGGGCAGTGTTTGCATAGTGTAAAGAAGCTTAGGCAGGAGTGTCATCTTGATCGCTGCAAGGCGGCCCAACCATGAAAGTTTGTGCGTCTTCCATTTGGCGAGGTCATTCCTTGCGAGTGTTAGGAGGGCCCCATAGTTATGGGTAGCGGTGGCTGTAGTTGTAGGGTGTACTCCAAGACCAAGGTATTGTATGCTGTCTTCTGCCCATTGATATGGGTATAAGCCCTGGAGTCGTGTGCGCTCAATGTCTGGGATGGTGAGGCGTAGGAGCAGGGACTTCTGAGGATTGATCTTGAAGCCGGAGGCCACTCGGAACTCTTCCATTTAAGCGGAGACCGCTGCTAGCGAGGAGTCTGGGTCCGTAAGGGTGAGGAGCACATCATCAGTGTACAACATTATCCTGTGTTCCCTGCCTCCCATTTTGATCCCAGAGATGAGCCGGTTAAGCCGTATTCTTTCCGCGAATGGCTCCATATAGAGCGCCAAAAGTAACGGCGACAGAGGAAAACCCTGTCTGGTCCCTCTTGTAATAGGGAAGGCGTGCGACTTAATACCATTAACTTGTACATTCGCTTGAGGGGCAGAGTAGCAGGAGTGGATCCAGCCCCTAAGCCGTGGCCCATATCCAAATCTTTCCAGCACCCGGTGTAGATAAGGCCAGTGCACTCGGTCAAATGCTTTCTCAGCATCTATAGTCAGCACCAAGGCCGGGGCCTGCGTACCCTGAGTTTTGTACAGTAAATGGCACAGTCTTTTGGTGTTGTCACTGCAGCCTCTTTCCTGGACAAAGCCGGCTTGGTCAGAATCCACCAATCCCTGCACATATGAGGCCATCCTGCGCGCCAAGACGCTAGTGAAGATTTTTGCGTCCACGTTCAATAGCGAAATTGGGCGATAGGAGGCGCAATCCCTAGGGTCTTTCCCTGGCTTCAGGATCACTATGATGGTTGCCTGAAACATTGATTCCGGCAGCGCCTCTCCCTCCCGCAATGAGTTGTACACCCCTGCCAAGATAGGAGCTAGCTGCTCCCCAAAAAGTTTATAAAAGTCTGCGCCACATCAGGACCAGGGGCCTTATTAGACTTTAGGTTCTGAATCACTAAGAGTACCTCCTGCGTGCTTATGTCCTTCTCCAGATTAACAAAGGTGGATCTGTCGCCACTGGTGGGGGCACCGAGGCTAGATACTCCGCAATATCTACATCGCAAAGCTGCTCCGCCTGGTACAGCGTCTGATAGAAATCTTGAAAGGCGTTAGCGACCTCTGCGTCCGACGAGCAGAGGGAGCCATCAGCCGACCGCACCTCTGGAACCCTACGATTCGATGCCTGCGCCCGAAGGCGATGGGCCAACATGCGCCCTGCCTTATTTCCCCCTGCGTAGGAGGTCTGGTGTATCCTGAGAAGGACATAGTCCGTGCGTCCCATATCGATCGCCCGCAGCTGCTTCCGTGCCACATTCAGCTGGCGGCGGATGGCCACCGAGCCTGCCCTGGCATGTGCTAGCTCCAAATCTTTGATCTGTGACTCTAAAGCCTCTCTCTTCACCCTCCACTCTCTATTAAAACCGGCCGATATACTTAGAAAGTGCCCTCGCAGGACCACCTTCAAAGTCTCCCAAAGAGTGTGCATGGATGTCCCGGGGAGATCATTGGTTTCCAGGAAGGAGTTGAGTGCCGTTAGCGTATCTGCTTTTACCTTGTCATAAGTCAGAAGTTTAGTGTTGAATCGCCAATTTCGGACGAACGTGTATTCCGAGTGATCTGAGATGTGGTGAGAAAATAATCTATGCGTGCATATGACTGATGTGATGCAGAAAAGAAAGTGTACCCTGTTTCTCTCCGGGGTTCAGGTGTCTCCAAATGTCTGTGAAACCTGCCTCGCCCACCCACTGTCGGGTACCCTTAGTCAGTCCCCCGTCCTGTCCTGTCCTCGGGGCAGATCTATCTAGTTGGGCATCAAAGGCTATATTAAAGTCCCCACCCACCACCATATCTCTGTCGGGAGAGGTAAGAAGCAGGCTCATCGTGTCCCTAAAGAAAATTTCCTGTCACTCGTTTGGGGCATATGTGGTAGCCACTCTGAATGTACCCCCTTGAAAAGTGACCTGTAGCGCCAACATCCTGCCCGGGGTTTCCATGAGCACCCGTTCCACCCTTCCCGCAAAGTGCGTCGTGAGAAAAATTGCCACCCCCCCCTTCTTCGTGGCTCCTGAAGAAAAATATTGCCTATCAAACCAGCTGCACCGTAGTCTCCGCCAGTCTTTCTGAAGGAGGTGGGTCTTTTGTAGTAGGCATATATCACAATTCGAGTCCCGAAGCATCGCTAGAACAGCTAGTTGCTTGGCTGGGGCATTAAGGCCTCGAACGTTGAGGCTAATCAGGGACACCACCATGGGGAAATATTCGAAAAGACTGGTGTATCTGCTGTATTCTCCCGCAGATGTCTAACTCCCCCCCATAGGGATCTCGATTAGGGAGCAAACCTTTAGAACAAAGAAACTGGGACAAGAAAAACAAGATATAGAAAGGAAACAACAACGACAGCATGATGAACTTCCCTCACCGGAGGGCACTTGGAAAATTATAATGAGGTGGGTCCATGTCTCAGGTGAGCGCAGTCACCGATGGGCATCTGGCAAAATGGAGCACCCGCCGGGAACTGCGCCTTCTGCTCGGCACGGGCGGCCTTCATGTCAGCCTGCCAGGAATCACAGCCGCAGGTCCTGAGCGGGACGCGCCTCAGCTTTCTTTCTGCTGGAGGTGATGGAGCATCCTCGTCCGCTCCTCTCTGCTATCTTCCTCCGTGGGTTTACCCGTCACCTTCTTCACCCGCCTGGTTGAGCGTCGGGAGCCTCGTCCTCCCCTCTCCAAATCTCGCACTGCCGATTCTGCTGACCCCGCATCGCCGAGCTTCGGGATATCAGGCAGGCTACCAACCTCATCCAGAGAACGGACCACTCGGACTTCATCTCTCCAGACAAATTGGAGGCGGAAAGGGTGGCCCCATTTATATCTGATCTTCTGGAGGTGTAGGAAATCCTTGAGGGATCTGCGTCTCTGAAGAGTGAGCATGGAGAGGTCTTGATACAGCCAAATCTGGCCGCCTACATTATGGCCTCTTTTTGCCAGTAATAGTGGAGACAAGTGAGTATGACTTGTGGCTGGCCCGGACTGGAGACCGGTCTTGGCGTGCGGTGAGTTTGATCAAGGACGATATCTTAGTCTTGCAGCGATGGAGCGACATGCTTGAAGAGGCGGACAATGAAGTCCTCCAGGTTGCCCGTGACCGCCTGGCAAGGAACTCCCTTAATGCGAATATTAACGCGCCGGGATCTGTTCTCCAAATCCTCCAGCTGATACCGGAGCTCCGTATTCTGGTCGTGCAACCTCAACAATTCCTGGGAGTGAACCTCCGCCTCCTCCTCTCTGGCATCTTGATTCTGCTCCAGGGAGGTCATTCTCTGTCCCAGTTCCTCAACATTGTGGCGGATCCCCTTAATATCGGCGGCTATATCGTGCTTCAGCTCAGCAAAGTCACCGCGGAGGGACTCAAACAACTGCTCCAGGAATGATTTAGTGATGGGGGAGTCGTCCCCTCCGGGGCCAGCGCCCTTGGCCATCCCTCCCGTCGTCTCCGGTTCACCTCCCTCTGGGTTTTGTAGAGTTTTTAGTGAACCTGTCCTTCACCGACATGTTTTTCTTATTGGAGCGGTGGGTCGACATAACTCTCACTGACCGAGGATAGAATCTCTCCGAGGCGTCGGTCGCAAAGGCACTAGCCTCCTCGTCTGTGGCAGGCAGGGCCCCCTTACACAGTGCTTCTCTAGTCACAAATCGCACTCGCCCCTCCTGACATATGATAGACGATCCCTCAAGGCCTCAGTTAACCCAGGAGCAGCAGACAGGACTCTCGGGGACGGGCCGGTCCGATTCTCCTCAGACCACAGAAGGCTGCTAGCATGAGCCCTCGTCCCCAAAAGAAGCGATATCAGCAGCGATTATGGCTCAACACCACCGCAGGCACCTCTATTGTCACCACACGGACCCTCGCCAACTCCCCGTCTGAGCAGGAGATCTGTAGGTATCCGGGATCCAGCAGAAAAAGGGGAGAGGGAGGACCCCCTTTCCGTATCTCCTCCTCGACCGTATCAGGGCCCACGTGCGGTCCACGGGGACGGGCCGGTCCACAGCTCCGGACCGCATAAGGCGTGTTGTCTCGCGCCCTCGCCCCCTTCCGGCCTTTCTTTATCCTTATGTCTCAAGGGGACCCAGTCCCGGCTCCCATCTGCAGCAGCCCCTATGAGTGGACCTCTCGGCCTACCTTTCAAGGTCCGGGGTAGGGGCAGCCACGCCACCTGTGTCTGCCCGGCTGTAGGAGAGTAGGATCTGCCTCTTATGTTGCCCCCACTTTTTTTTCTGATGTTTACACTGGTTTCTGGCTATAGTCTGGGTGGGTCCTTGCCAATCAGGGCCCCAGCCTCTCTGTTCTCTCTAAACGACTTGGAGTGCACTCTAGGTGCACTAGTGATTGGATACTGTGGTACCTTATGAGTCCCTAGTATATGGTACCTTAGGTACTAAGGGCCTAGGTACTTCACAGGCCTACCAGGGGCTGCAGCATGTATTATGCCACCCCTGGGAAGCAGACTAAATCTGACACCACAAGCCTGCTACTGCAGCCTGGGTGAGGTGGTGCTAGCACTCCTCACTGAGATATATGTTCCCTATATCTCTCCTACACACACATATAAACCTATCAGTCACCCCTAAGGCAGGCCCTATCAATCCTGAGGGCAGGGTGCTTGGCTTCTATGTGAGGGGGTGCCTCTGCCTGAGCAGGGCCCCTCTGCAGCTCTCAGAGTCCATTTTCTGGTGCTGTTTGTGGATGCGGTTAAACCATATACTCTTAAGTGCATTATATCCTCGCGGTAAAATGCTAACTTTGGAATGGCTGCATCAAAACATGTCGTGTTTGGTGTCAAACATCTTGGAATACTACCCCCCGCCAGTCCTGGCGGCGGGGGTAGCATTCCACCCTTCTAGAGGGATAGACATGTACCTACTGTGGAAACGCAGTAGAATCCTGCAGAGCCCTGGCATCACAAAATGGATGCCACCAGTCACAGACACTGGGCTGCCCTCCTGCTGATGACCAACACTCGCAGTGGAGGAAGCCCAACAATAGATATCCTGTCCCAAGGGGGTGTGACCACCTTCCAGACAGGGTTTAGTGTATTGGGGCTGGGTGGGTGCACTCTTAGAGTGCTTTGAAGTCCTGCACTGGGGAGCAGAAGGCTCCTCTGTGCATACCCCAGTTCAAACCGGCTCAGGGGCTACCTGCCCCTGCTCTGGCGTGAAACTGGACAAAGGGAAGTGGGTGTAGCCACCCACTCCCCTGATCCTCCCATAGGTAGGGTCATAGAGCTAGTCCCTCCCTTTCTTTTAGTATTAAAGGGGGAACCTGTGCATTGCACCCTAGATTTTCCTGGACGATGCTCTGAAGAAGAATCCTGGACCTTCGACGTTCCACTACCTTTGGAAGACTGAAGAATCTCCCTTGGAGTCAAGGAGTGACTCCCCTACTTGGCAGGCACCAAAAACTACAAACGACGGTCGCAAACTACGCCGCTCCCGCCGGAGTCCGAAGTCCCTGCAGCCCAAGAAGTAGATTTCCTGACTTCTCAAAGGCCATCGTGAGTCCCCAGCGAAGCTGAGGCCAGTGGACCCCAAGAGTGACGAGGAACCGTGACCCCTGGGTACCGTACACTATTGTCGAGTGCAACCCCTTCACAACGTTCTACGAACTTGTGCTTTGGACCACGTGTGGTCCTAGCCTCCAGCAGGAATCCCTCCGAAGATCAGAGGACTACCACGTCCCGAGTGACCGTGGGCCCCTGTTGAGCGAATCCTCCTGAGGCGTCTTTGCGATCCCTTGCCAGCCGGCTTGTGGGTCCCCAGAAGACTTTCTAAAGACACCAAAGGGCTCCCCTGGTTGCTCCAGGCCTGCCCTGACTTACCCTCGCTGGGTGAGTCCCACAGACCTTGCTGGTCTGCGCCATTGCCTCTTTACAATTTCCCCGAGACTTGCTGTTACCAAGGCTTGTTGGCTCCAATCGAGTCGCCGACACCGCAGTAAGCTGCAGACATCGTGGGACACGTCGAATCCAGCTCCTGGTCGTCGTCAACGCCTCCTGGACCTCGTGGCTGAAGAGTCAAGGCACCCGCGAACGACCTGAATTTTGCAACGACGGTGGGCAAGTATCTTCCTTGCCCCGAGTCACTACCAAGTGACTTTGAACACTGTCCCCTCTGCTTTCAGGTCTTCCATCTTCTGAATCCAGGCTTGGATTCCTCCGGACACTTCTCCTGTCGCCGCAAGCAGCAAGTCTTCACTGGCTCCCATTGAAAACGACGCCGCGACCCGACACCAAAGAACACCTATGCACCCGGCTCCCCTGGGTGAGGTAACTTCAGCACTATGGTGCTCCTGTGGGTGTGGGCCCTAGAACTACTTACCCTGTAAGTGACTTGCTTGTAGCTACCCTAGAAGTGCCCTAAAACTCTTACTTTCCAAGTGCGACTATCGCGCTGACTCGTACATGGTTCGCGTCTGTGTTAGACACACCGCGTCCAACTCCCTTGCAACTCTATCTGTAACCTCGTCCTTCGACTCGTACAAGGACCGATCGGTGTGTTAACCTCGAACACGCAAGGGACGTTTAACATTGAAATCTCAATCGCGTCTGTTCGCATAGACTCGTACAGGACTCGCACCGGTGCCAGGACACCGCGTCCGTCCCCTGTGGGTCTCCTACAACTACCTGGGGTGGTTCTTGGGGGTCCCTCGATTCTAGATGCCCTAGACCTAGGTCTAGCCAAACTAAGATTGTGATATTCGATTGTGCTAAACTTATTTTGATAACATTTGACTTGTACATATGTTCCTGACTTCTAATCTCATAAAGAGATTAGTAGAGAGTTGTTTATTAATAAATACATATATATTTGATATATATACCTGTGTGGTGTCTTTTCATTTGGTGATTCAAGAGATTGTGTGGTAAAACAAGCTGCTTTACATTCCTTCAAGACTTAGCCTGAAGGCTGCTCTCCACAGCTACCACTAGGATAGCTTTGTATAAAGGTTGTCTTAAACCTATCTACCATAAGAGTCGAATTGTTCTGGTGCAAGGTGTCCACTTTAATTAGTGAACAGCATATACCAGGCCAACTTCTCACATTGGTGGGCAGCGTGTGGGATTCCAGCTTGCTATTGTTTTACCAGAAAATCTCTATTTGAATTACTACCTGAAAACCACTATAGGTACTTAAGGTACATATAAAGTCAAGGTTAGTATCAATAAGTTCTACTGAACTTAGAGCTGTGTGCCAAGGGATAGCACACCCTTTCTACAGCTCAAGCTAGTATCAGTAGGCCACAAACTAGTGTAGGTAGTACAACACTGCACAACACTAGAATGTCCTTAAAGGGTGGAACAAGTGGATCCACTCAGCCTCAGTATAAGGACATGGCTTTCTCTGACTTGAGAGCCATGTGTGTTGAAAGACACCTGAAGCTAGGACAGAGTCCCTCCACACTACACCTGATAGATCTGCTGACAGCAGATGATCTTAGATTGGCTCTAGGAGCTAATGGGTCTGAATCAGGGGGTGGGTCAATTACAGTGTCTGGGTCAGATGATGAAAATCAGAATGACCAAGACTCTGTGATTGAAGGGCCAGGCTCCAAGGGGCTTGAAAAGGACAGAGGAATTCTCCCTAAGAGAGCTGACAGAGTGGAGGAGAGGCATAGGTCCCCTTCCAGGGAATCTGACCACTCTTATCACTCTGGCAGAGAATTTGTCCACCAGAGGAACTCATACTTTCCCATAAGAGAGACCTCCTCTGAAAGAATGTGCAAACTGCTGCAGTATGAGGAAGCAAGAGTTGACCTCAGAACCAAGCAGTTGGCACTGGATAGAGAAGCCCTGGAGATCCAGAGAGCTTCTAGAAGAGAGGGGTTAGAACCCCTTGGTGGCAGCAACAGTGTCCCTAGAGGCAGAGAATCTATTCCAAACCATAGGAACCTGAGCAAGGTTGTTCCTCCCTACCGAAGTGGGGATGATATCCACAAGTGGATAACTGCTATGGAGAGGGCCTGTAGAGTACAGCAGGTCCCCCAAAAGCAGTGGGCAGCAATCTTGTGGCTCTCCTTTTCAGATAAAGGTAGAGACAAGCTCCTCACTGTTAGAGAAGAGGATGCTGATGATTATGAAGTCCTGAAGAGTGCACTGATAGATGGGTTTGGCTTAACCACTGAGCAGTACAGGTTGAAGTTCAGAGACACCCAGAAGGCACAGACTCAGGACTGGACTGACTTTGTAGATTGTGCAACCAAGGCTCTGGAGGGTTGGCTGGTTGGCAGTAGGGTTACTGATTTCAAGGGATTGTATAATCTGATGATGAGAGAACAGATCCTTAATAATTGCCAGAACCAGTTGTTGCATCAATACCTGGTGGACTCAGATCTGACCTCTCCCCAAGAATTGGGAAAGAAGGCAGACAAATGGGTCAGAACCAGGGTAAGGCAGAAACCCCAGAACCAAGGGGGTGACACCAAGAAGCAAGATCCTAAGGGCTCTGAGAAAGGTGGTGATAAGTCAAAAGACCAGAAGTCTTCACAAGGGCCCCAAAAATCTGCATCTGGTGGGGAGTCACAATCCAACAAGGGAAAAGGCCAAAAGAAGCCCTGGTGCAAATTCTGTAAACAGAAAGGGCACTGGACTTCTGATTGTAACAAGTCCAAAGACCAAACCACCACCACTCCTGCCCCTAAGGCAACTGTTCCCCCTAGCTCAGCTACTGGTGGAGGTGGTACTCAGAATAAGGGTGTAGTAGGGTTGACCCTGGGTTCTGAAGTGGACTCTGACCTAGTCAGAGTGCCCACACAGGCAATGCTGATTTGTGAGGGAGACCTTAATATGTCCTTCCTAGTAAGTCCCAGTAATCTGGGCAAATACAAACAGCAGCCTGTAATAAATGGCAAACAGGCTTTGGCATTTAGGGACACAGGTGCTAGTGTCACCATGGTGGCAGAGGATCTTGTGGACCCTGGACAGATCATCCTGGGCGAAATGTACCAGGTGACCAATGCAAGCAATGTCAGGACCAACCATAGTCTGGCAGTTGTGAATTTCTCCTGGGGAGGGGTAACTGGCCTCAAGAAGGTTGTAGTCAGTGCAGACCTCCCTGTCGAATGTCTATTGGGCAATGATCTAGAGACTTCAGCCTGGTCTGAAGTAGAGTTATGGACTCATGCTGAGATGTTGGGCATCCCTGCAGAGGTATTTGCTGTGACCAGGTCACAAGCAAGAATGCATGACACTGAACCAGCTCTGGATCCTGGAACAATGGACCAGATGCTTCCCAAGAGGAGGAGCAGTAGGGTAAAGGCAGTGCCTTCCCCCCTGTCTCAGATCACAGATTCACCCCCAGAGGGAGGTGAAGCAGATCCTGAAGAAGGAACTGCCCCAGAGGGACTTGAGCCTGATCAGGTTGAGTTCTTGGGGGCAGGGGGCCCTTCTAGGGAAGATCTGAGTAAGGAGCAACAGTGCTGCCCCTCTCTTGAACCCCTCAGACAGCAGGCTGCTGCTGAGACTGCTGGGAGTGCTAGTGGGTCCCATAAAGTGTATTGGGATGAGGGACTCCTATATTCTGAGGGTAGAGATCCAGCCCCTGGAGCCACCAGGAGGTTGGTAATACCTCATAAGTTTAGGGGGTTCCTCTTGACCCTAGCACATGACATCCCTTTAGCAGGTCACTTGGGCCAAAACAAGACCTGGGACATGCTTGTCCCACATTTTCATTGGTCACATATGTCAGAGGACACAAAGGAGTTTTGTCGCTCCTGTGTCACATGCCAAGCCAGTGGTAAGGCAGGTGGCACAACAAAGGCCCCCCTGATACCACTACCTGTGGTGGGGGTACCCTTTGAAAGGGTAGGGATTGACATTGTTGGTCCCCTTGACCCTCAAACTGCATCTGGGCACAGGTTTATCCTGGTGGTAGTGGATCATGCCACCAGGTACCCAGAAGCAATTCCCTGAGGAACACCACAGCCCCTGTGGTGGCAAGAGCCCTCATTGGAGTTTTCTCCAGAGTGGGTTTCCCAAAGGAGGTCATTTCTGACAGAGGTACCAACTTCATGTCAGGATATCTGAAAGCAATGTGGAAGGAGTGTGGTGTAACCTATAAGTTCACCACCCCCTATCACCCACAATGCAATGGTTTAGTTGAACGCTTCAACAAAACCTTGAAAGGAATGATTAAAGGACTCCCAGAGAAGCTTAGGCGGAAATGGGACCTTCTTCTTCCTTGCCTGTTGTTTGCATACAGAGAGGTTCCACAGAAGGGGGTTGGTTACAGCCCATTTGAGCTTCTGTTTGGGCATCCTGTGAGAGGTCCATTGTGTTTGGTAAAAGAGGGCTGGGAGTTACCTCTCAAGCCCCCAAACAAGATGTGATGGACTATGTACTTGGTCTCCGCTCCCGGATGGCTGAGTACATGAAAAAGGCAACCAAAAACCTGGAGGCCAGCCAAGAATTACAAAAAGCTTGGCATGACCTAAAGGCTGTACTGACTGTATACCAGCCAGGACAGAAGGTGTGGGTATTGGAGCCTGTGGCCCCAGCAGCCCTCCAGGACAAGTGGAGTGGCCCCCATACAATAGTTGAACAGAAGGGAGAAGTCACCTACCTGGTGAATCTTGGAACTCCCAGGAGCCCCCTGAGGGTGCTCCATGTCAACAGATTAAAGCCATATGTTGACAGGGTTGACATGGGCTTGCTCATGGCAACTGATGAGGAACAGGAGGAGGAGAGTGACCCTCTCCCTGACCTGCTCTCTCAGAACCCTGATGATGGGTCAGTAGATGGTGTTGCTTTGGCAAGCAGCCTCACTGACCATCAACAAACTGAGTGCAGACAAATTCTGCAACAGTATAGACATATGTTTAGCCTGACCCCTAGTCAGACTTCCTGGTGCACCCATGAGGTGGACACTGGAGACAGTCTGCCTGTCAAGAATAAGATCTACAGGCAACCTGACCATGTCAGGGACTGTATCAGGACTGAAGTCCAGAAAATGTTGGAGCTAGGTGTAATTGAGCCTTCAGATAGCCCTTGGGCTAGCCTAGTAGTCCTGGTACCCAAGCCTCATACCCAGGGTGGTAAGAAAGAAATGAGGTTTTGTGTAGACTACAGAGGCCTCAATGCAGTCACTAGGACTGATGCCTATCCCATACCAAGGGCAGATGAGCTGATTGATACTTTGGCCTCAGCCAAGTATCTAAGCACGTTTGACCTAACAGCTGGCTACTGGCAGATCAGATTAGCTGATGATGCAAAAGCCAAAACAGCATTTTCGACTCCCTGGTGGGCACTACCACTTTGTGGTGATGCCCTTTGGATTGAAAAATGCACCTGCCACTTTTCAGAGGTTGGTGAATAAAGTTCTGACAGGGATGGAAACTTATTGCTCAGCTTATCTAGATCAATCAATCAATCACAGAATTTGTAGAGCGCACTACTTACCCGCGAGGGTCTCAAGGCGCTGGGGAGAGAAAAGGGGGGGGGTGCTGCTACTGGTCGAACAGCCAGGTCTTGAGTAGCCTCCTGAAGGTCAGGAGGTCTTGGGTCTGTCGTAGGCTTAGTGGAAGGGTGTTCCAGGTCTTGGCGGCGAGGTGTGAGAAGGATCTGCCGCCGGTGGTTGTTCTTCGAATGCGAGGGACGGTGGCGAGGGAGAGGTCGGCGGAGCGGAGCTGGCGGTTGGGGACGTAGAAGAAGAGTCGTCTGTTGAGGTAGGCTGGGCCAGTCTTGTGGAGTGCCTTGTGTGCATGGATGAGGAGTTTGAAGGAGATCCTAGTGTCGACGGGGAGCCAGTGCAGGTTCCTCAGGTGGGGGGTGATGTGGCTGTGGCGTGGTACGTCGAGGATCAGGCGTGCGGAGGCGTTTTGTATGCGTTGCAGTCGCTTGATGAGCTTGGCCGGGGCTCCCGCATAGAGGGCGTTCCCATAGTCAAGTCTGCTACTGACGAGGGCCTGGGTGACTGTTCTTCTTGTATCTGTCGGGATCCACCTGTAGATCTTGCGAAGCATGCGGAGGGTGTTGAAGCAGGAGGAGGAGACTGCGTTGACTTGCTTGGCCATGGAGAGCGTTGAGTCGAGGATGACTCCCAGGTTGCGTGCGTGGTCGGTGGGTGTCGGGGCTGCTCCGTCGTTGGCCACCAGGAGTCGTCCCAGGCTGAGGGGTTGGAGCCGAGGATGAGGACCTCTGTCTTGTCCGTGTTCAGCTTTAGTCGGCTGATCTTCATCCAATCGGCGACGGCCTTCATTCATTCATGGAGATTGGATTTGGCGGCGAGGGGGTCCTTGGTGAGGGAGAGGATCAGTTGAGTGTCGTCGGCGTAGGAGATAATGTTGAGGTCGTGCTGTCTGGCGATGCGTGCGAGCGGGGCCATGTAGATATTGAACAGTGTTGGGCTGAGGGAAGATCCCTGGGGTACGCCGCAGATGATCTCGGAGGCTTCGGATCGGAAAGGTGGGAGGCGGACTCTCTGGGTTCTGCCGTCGAGGAAGGAGGTGGTCCATTCCAGGGCCTTGTCTCGGATCCCTGCGTCATGGAGGCGTGCGCGTAGAGTGCGGTGGCAGACAGTGTCGAAGGCGGTGGAGAGGTCCAGCAGGATGAGGGCTGCGGTCTCACCGTTGTCCAGCAGGGTCCTGATGTCGTCGGTGGCGGCGATGAGGGCAGTCTCAGTGCTGTGGTTGCTGCGGAACCCCGATTGGGATGGGTCCAGGATGCTGTTTTCTTCGAGGTATCGGGTTAGCTGTTTGTTGACGATCTTCTCGATGACCTTGGCTGGGAACGGAAGCAGGGAGATGGGCCGGAAGTTCTTGAGGTCTCTTGGGTCCGCCTTGGGTTTTTTGAGTAGGGCGTTGATCTCTGCGTGTTTCCAGCTCTCTGGGAAGGTCGCGGTCTCGAAGGAGAGATTGATAACATTGCACAGGTGGGGTGCGATGGAGCTGCTGGCTTTGTTGAAGATGTGGTGCGGGAAAGGGTCTGACGGGGAGCCGGAGTGTATTGTGCTCATGGTCTTGATGGTGTCATCGATGTTCACGCTGGCCCAGGCTGGCAAGGGGTCATGGTCGATGGTGTGCGGCGGGTCTGGTGTATCTATCTTAGTGGGGGCTGTCTGGGTGTTGAAGCTGTCGTGGATGTCGGCGATCTTGCGGTGGAAGAAGGTGGCGAGGGAATCGCACAGGGCTTGCGACGGCGGGATGTCGTTGGTGTTGGAGCTGGGGTTGGAGAGTTCCTTCACGATGTTGAAGAGCTCCTTGCTGTTGTGTGCGTTGTTGTCGAGGCGGTCTTTGAAGGAGATTCTCTTGGCGGACCTGATGAGGTGGTGGTGGTTACGGATGGCGTCTTTATGGGCTGCGTGGCTGTCCGGTGTCTTATCACTGTGCCATTTCTTCTCAAGTTTCCGGCAGGTACGCTTGGAAGCTAGGAGTTCCGGGGTGAACCAGCTGGCTCTTTTGGTGGTGTCGCTGTAGGTGAGTTTTTTCAGCGGGGCGAGGGTGTTGGCACAGTCGTCTATCCATCGTCTGAGGTTGCAGGCAGCGTCGTCGGTGTTGGATGGGTCGGAGGGAGGGCTGAGAGCGAGGTTTGCCCGTAGTTGGTCTTCGGTGACTTTGCTCCAGCAGCGGCGTGGGATCTGTTGGGTGCGGTGGTGTGTGGTGGGTTTCTGGAAGGTGAAGTGGATGCAGCGGTAGTCGGTCCAGAGGAGTTCCGTGGTGTGGCTGAAGGAGACGTGGGAGCTTGAGGAGAAGACGGGGTCGAGCGTGTGGCCGGCGGAATGAGTCGGTGTTGTGACGAGCTGTCTCAGTCCGAGGTTGGCGAGGTTGTCGATCAGGGTGGTGGAGTTGCTGTCGTTGTTGTTCTCCAGGTGAAAGTTCAGGTCTCCGAGGAGGATGTAGTCGGTAGAGGTCAGGGCGTGCGTGCTGATGAAGTCGGCGATGGAGTCGCTGAACTGGGGTCGGGGTCCAGGGGTCTGTAGACAAGGGTGCCTCTAAGGGTGGTGTTGGGGTCCGTGTGGATCTGGAAGTGCATGTGTTCGGCAGTGCAGAGAAAGTCGTCGGTGCTGGTCGAGACCCTGATGGAGTTCTTGTGGACGATGGCGATTCCTCCTCCTACTCCGTTGACGCGGTCTCTGCGGGTGATCTTATAGCCGTCTGGGATGGCTATGGCGATGTCGGGTGCGGAGGAGTCGTTCATCCAGGTCTCTGTCAGGAAGGCGACGTCTGGTGATGATGTGTCGAGCAGGTCCCAGAGCTCGACGGCGTGTTTGCGTGCGGAGCGGGTGTTCAGTAGGATGCATCGGAGGTGGTTGAGGTCCTTCTTGGCGGGCGCTTCGGTGGCTCTGAGGCTGGTGTAGCTGCAGTTCCGGCAGGTGAAGGGGCCATGTGTGCGTTTCGGGGCGGCCTTGAAGCAGTTGTGTGTCCGTCCGGGGTTGAGAGCGTGGAGTGTGGTGGCATCGTAACGGCGTCGGTCCTCGAGGCAGGAGCGGGGGGCGCGCGGCCCAGGGGTTCTGGCGCTGGGCGCGGTCCAGGCGCGGACGGGCGCAGACGGGCTTGCCTTAGGCACGCCTTCGGCGCGCCGGCTGCGCGCATCCGCTGCGCGGCCGCGCAGCGGCCGCCATATATGGGGAGCTGGGAGGGAGGAGCAGCTGGGAGGCGGGAGGCAGGGGCAGCAAATGGGCAGTCAGGGGGGCGGGGCCGCAGCGGCGGGAGTGGAGAGAGGCAACGGGGGGTACAGAAGGCAAAGTTGGGCACAGCAAAATGGGGGCACGAGGGGAAACAGAAGGCAAAAATGGACACAGGAAATGGGGGCACGAGGGGAGACAGAAGGCAAAAATGGGCACAAGAAATGGGGGCACGAGGGGAAACAGAAGGCAAAATGGACACAAGAAATGGGGGCAGCGAGGGGAAACAGAAGGCAAAAAATGGACACACAGAATGGGGGCACGAGGGGAAACAGAAAGCAAAATGGACACAAGAAATGGGGGCAGCGAGGGGAAACAGAAGGCAAAAAATGGACACACAGAATGGGGGCACGAGGGGAAACAGAAAGCAAAATGGACACACAAAATGGGGGCACGAGGGGAACAGAAGCAAAACGGGCACCGAGGCAACAGCAGAGGGCGAGCTTACCAGCAGCAGCAGCGGGCAGGACAACACAGGCGGAGCTGTGTGGCGGGGGAGCGACCTACCTGGCAAGGTCAAGGGTCGCTCTCCTCACCGCGCAGCGGCCGCCATATATGGGGAGCTGGGAGGGAGGAGCAGCTGGGAGGCGGGAGGCAGGGGCAGCTAATGGGCAGTCAGGGGGGCGGGGACGCAGGGGACGCAGCGGCGGGAGTGGAGAGAGGCAACGGGGGTACAGAAGGCAAAGTTGGGCACAGCAAAATGGGGGCACGAGGGGAAACAGAAGGCAAAAATGGACACAGGAAATGGGGGCACGAGCGGAGACAGAAGGCAAAAATGGACACAGGAAATGGGGGCACGAGGGGAGACAGAAGGCAAAAATGGGCACAAGAAATGGGGGCACGAGGGGAAACAGAAGGCAAAATGGACACAAGAAATGGGGGCAGCGAGGGGAAACAGAAGGCAAAAAATGGACACACAGAATGGTGGCACGAGGGGAAACAGAAAGCAAAATGGACACAAGAAATGGGGGCAGCGAGGGCAAACAGAAGGCAAAAAAAAAAAGATGATATTGCTGTCTTTAGTTCCTCTTGGCAGGATCACCTGGTCCACCTCAGGAATGTTTTGGAGGCTCTGCAGAAAGCAGGCCTCACTATCAAGGCCACTAAGTGCCAGATAGGGCAGAGTCAGGTTGTGTACCTGGGCCACCTTGTAGGTGGAGGCCAGGTTCAGCCTTTACAGAGCAAAATCCAAACCATAATGGAATGGGTTGCTCCCACCACCCAGACACAGGTGAGAGCCTTCTTAGGCCTGACTGGGTACTATAGGAGGTTTGTCAAGGGATATGGATCTATAGTGACCCCCTTGAATGATCTGACCTCAAAGAAAATGCCAAAAAAGGTTCAGTGGACAGCTAGCTGTCAGAAGGCATTTGAAGACCTAAAGCAGGCCATGTGCACTGCCCCCATCTTACAGAGTCCAGACTACACCAAAAAGTTCATTGTCCAAACAGATGCTTCTGAGCTGGGTGTGGGAGCTGTACTGTCTCAACTGAATGATGAAGGTCAAGACCAGCCAGTAGCTTTTATTAGCAGAAGGCTGACCCCTAGAGAGAAACGTTGGTCAGCTATAGAGAGGGAGGCCTTTGCTGTGGTGTGGGCCCTGAAGAAGCTGAGGCCATACTTGTTTGGGACTCACTTCATAGTTCAGACTGACCACAAGCCCCTCCTATGGCTTAAACAGATGAAAGGTGAAAACCCAAAACTTTTGAGGTGGTCCATTTCCCTACAGGGGATGGACTATACAGTGGAACATAGACCTGGGACCCAACATGCCAATGCAGATGGACTCTCAAGGTATTTCCACTTTGAACACGAAGACTCAACTGGTCAAGGTTAGTTTAGTGTCCCTGAGTTTGGGGGGGTTGTGTAGGAGAGTAGGATCTGCCTCTTATGTTGCCCCCACTTTTGTTTCTGATGTTTACACTGGTTTCTGGCTATAGTCTGGCTGGGTCCCTGCCAATCAGGGCCCCAGCCTCTCTGTTCTCTCTAAACGACTTGGAGTGCACTCTAGGTGCACTAGTGATTGGATACTGTGGTACCTTATGAGTCCCTAGTATATGGTACCTTAGGTACTAAGGGCCTAGGTACTTCACAGGCCTACCAGGGGCTGCAGCATGTACTATGCCACCCCTGGGAAGCAGACTAAATCTGACACCACAGGCCTGCTACTGCAGCCTGGGTGAGGTGGTGCTAGCACTCCTCACTGAGATATAGGTTCCCTATATCTCTCCTACACACACATATAAACCTATCAGTCACCCCTAAGGCAGGCCCTATCAATCCTTAGGGCAGGGTGCTTGGCTTCTATGTGAGGGGGTGCCTCTGCCTGAGCAGGGCCCCTCTGCAGCTCTCAGAGTCCATTCTCTGGTGCTGTTTGTGGATGCGGTTAAACCATATACTCTTAAGTGCATTATATCCTCGTGGTAAAATGCTAACTTTGGAATGGCTGCATCAAAACATGTCGTGTTTGGTGTCAAACATCTTGGCATACTACCCCCCCGCTAGTCCTGGCAGGGGGGTAGCATTCCACCCTTCTAGAGGGATAGACATGTACCTACTGTGGAATCGCGGTAGAATCCTGCAGAGCCCTGGCATCACAAAATGGATGCCACCAGTCACAGACACTGGGCTGCCCTCCTGCTGATGACCAACACTCGCAGTGGAGGAAGCCCAACAATAGATATCCTGTCCCAAGGGGGTGTGACCACCTTCCAGACAGGGTTTAGTGTATTGGGGCTGGGTGGGTGCACTCTTAGAGTGCTTTGAAGTCCTGCACTGGGGGAGCAGAAGGCTCCTCTGTGCATACCCCAGTTCAAACCGGCTCAGGGGCTACCTGCCCCTGCTCTGGCGCGAAACTGGACAAAGGGAAGTGGGTGTAGCCACCCACTCCCCTGATCCTCCCATAGGTAGGGTCATAGAGCTAGTCCCTCCCTTTCTTTTAGTATAAGAGGGGGAACCTGTGCATTGCACCCTAGATTTTCCTGGACGACGCTCTGAAGAAGAATCCCGGACCTTCGACGTTCCACTACCTTTGAGTAGTGACTCCCCTGCTTGGCAGGCACCAAAAAGTACAAACGACGGTCGCAAACTACGCCGCTCCCGCCGGAGTCCGAAGTCCCTGCAGCCCAAGAAGTGGATTTCCTGACTTCTCAAAGGCCATCGTGAGTCCCCAGTGAAGCTGAGGCCAGTGGACCCCAAGAGTGACGAGGAACCGCGACCCCTAGGTACCGTGCACTATTGTCAAGTGCAACCCCTTCACAATGTTCTATGAACTTGTGCTTTGGACCACGTGTGGTCCTAGCCTCCAGCAGGAACTCATCCGAAGATCAGAGGCCTACCACGTCCCGAGTGACCGTGGGCCCCTGTTGAGCGAATCCTCCCAAGGCGTCTTCGCGATCCCTTGCCAGCCGGCTTGTGGGTCCCCAGAAGACTTTCTAAAGACACCAAAGGGCTCCCCTGGTTGCTCCAGGCCAGCCCTGACTTACCCTCGCTGGGTGAGTCCCACAGACCTTGCTGGTCTGCGCCATTGCCTCTTTACACTTTCCCCAAGACTTGCTGTTACCAAGACTTGTTGGCTCCAATCGAGTCGCCGACACTGCAGTAAGCTGCAGACGTCGTGGGACACGTCGAATCCAGCTCCTGGTCATCGTCGACGCCTCCTGGACCTCGTGGCTGAAGAGTCAAGGCACCCGCGAACGACCTGAATCTTGCGACGACGGTGGGCATCCATCTTCCTTGCCCCGAGTCACTGCCAAGTGACTTTGAACACTGTCCCCTCTGCTTTCAGGTCTTCCATCTTCTGAATCCAGGCTTGGATTCCTCCGGACACTTCTCCTGTCGCCGCAAGCAGCAAGTCTTCACTGGCTCCCATTGAAAACGACGCCGCGACCCGACACCAAAGAACACCTATGCACCCGGCTCCCCTGGATGAGGTAACTTCAGCACTACGGTGCTCCTGTGGGTGTGGGCCCTAGAACTACTTACCCTGTAAGTGACTTGCTTGTAGCTACCCTAGAAGTGCCCTAAAACTCTTACTTTCCAAGTGCGACTATCGCGCTGACTCGTACATGGTTCGCGCCTGTGTTAGACACACCGCGTCCAACTCCCTTGCAACTCTATCTGTAACCGCGTCCTTCGACTCGTACAAGGACCGATCGGTGTGTTCGCCTCGAACACGCAAGGGACCTTTAACATTGAAATCTCAATCTCGTCTGTTCGCATAGACTCGTACAGGACTCGCACCGGTGCCAGGACACCGCGTCCGTCCCCTGTGGGTCTCCTACAACTACCTGGGGTGGTTCTTGGGGGTCCCTCGATTCTAGATGCCCTAGACCTAGGTCTAGCCAAACTAAGATTGTGATATTCGATTGTGCTAAACTTATTTTGATAACATTTGACTTGTACATATGTTCCTGACTTCTAATCTCATAAAGAGATTAGTAGAGAGTTGTTTATTAATAAATACATATATATTTGATATATATACCTGTGTGGTGTCTTTTCATTTGGTGATTCAAGAGATTGTGTGGTAAAACAAGCTGCTTTACATTCCTTCAAGACTTAGCCTGAAGGCTGCTCTCCACAGCTACCACTAGGATAGCTTTGTATAAAGGTTGTCTTAAACCTATCTACCATAAGAGTCGAATTGTTCTGGTGCAAGGTGTCCACTTTAATTAGTGAACAGCATATACCAGGCCAACTTCTCACATTGGTGGGCAGCGTGTGGGATTCCAGCTTGCTATTGTTTTACCAGAAAATCTCTATTTGAATTACTAACTGAAAACCACTATAGGTACTTAAGGTACATATAAAGTCAAGGTTAGTATCAATAAGTTCTTCTGAACTTAGAGCTGTGTGCCAAGGGATAGCACACCCTTTCTACAGCTCAAGCCAGTATCAGTAGGCCACAAACTAGTGTAGGTAGTACAACACTGCACAACACTAGAATGTCCTTAAAGGGTGGAACCAGTGGATCCACTCAGCCTCAGTATAAGGACATGGCTTTCTCTGACTTGAGAGCCATGTGTGTTGAAAGACACCTGAAGCTAGGACAGAGTCCCTCCACACTACACCTGATAGATCTGCTGACAGCAGATGATCTTAGATTGGCTCTAGGAGCTAATGGGTCTGAATCAGGGGGTGGGTCAATTACATTGTCTGGGTCAGATGATGAAAATCAGAATGACCAAGACTCTGTGATTGAAGGGCCAGGCTCCAAGGGGCTTGAAAAGGACAGAGGAATTCTCCCTAAGAGAGCTGACAGAGTGGAGGAGAGGCATAGGTCCCCTTCCAGGGAATCTGACCACTCTTATCACTCTGGCAGAGAATTTGTCCACCAGAGGAACTCATACTTTCCCATAAGAGAGACCTCCTCTGAAAGAATGTGCAAACTGCTGCAGTATGAGGAAGCAAGAGTTGACCTCAGAACCAAGCAGTTGGCACTGGATAGAGAAGCCCTGGAGATCCAGAGAGCTTCTAGAAGAGAGGGGTTAGAACCCCTTGGTGGCAGCAACAGTGTCCCTAGAGGCAGAGAATCTATTCCAGACCATAGGAACCTGAGCAAGGTTGTTCCTCCCTACCAGAGTGGGGATGATATCCACAAGTGGATAACTGCTATGGAGAGGGCCTGTAGAGTACAGCAGGTCCCCCAAAAGCAGTGGGCAGCAATCTTGTGGCTCTCCTTTTCAGATAAAGGTAGAGACAAGCTCCTCACTGTTAGAGAAGAGGATGCTGATGATTATGAAGTCCTGAAGAGTGCACTGATAGATGGGTTTGGCTTAACCACTGAGGAGTACAGGTTGAAGTTCAGAGACACCCAGAAGGCACAGACTCAGGACTGGACTGACTTTGTAGATTGTGCAACCAAGGCTCTGGAGGGTTGGCTGGTTGGCAGTAGGGTTACTGATTTCAAGGGATTGTATAATCTGATGATGAGAGAACAGATCCTTAATAATTGCCAGAACCAGTTGTTGCATCAATACCTGGTGGACTCAGATCTGACCTCTCCCCAAGAATTGGGAAAGAAGGCAGACAAATGGGTCAGAACCAGGGTAAGGCAGAAACCCCAGAACCAAGGGGGTGACACCAAGAAGCAAGATCCTAAGGGCTCTGAGAAAGGTGGGGATAAGTCAAAAGACCAGAAGTCTTCACAAGGGCCCCAAAAATCTGCATCTGGTGGGGAGTCACAATCCAACAAGGGAAAAGGCCAAAAGAAGCCCTGGTGCAAATTCTGTAAACAGAAAGGGCACTGGACTTCTGATTGTAACAAGTCCAAAGACCAAACCACCACCACTCCTGCCCCTAAGGCAACTGTTCCCCCTAGCTCAGCTACTGGTGGAGGTGGTACTCAGAATAAGGGTGTAGTAGGGTTGACCCTGGGTTCTGAAGTGGACTCTGACCTAGTCAGAGTGCCCACACAGGCAATGCTGATTTGTGAGGGAGACCTTAATATGTCCTTCCTAGTAAGTCCCAGTAATCTGGGCAAATACAAACAGCAGCCTGTAATAAATGGCAAACAGGCTTTGGCATTTAGGGACACAGGTGCTAGTGTCACCATGGTGGCAGAGGATCTTGTGGACCCTGGACAGATCATCCTGGGCGAAATGTACCAGGTGACCAATGCAAGCAATGTCAGGACCAACCATAGTCTGGCAGTTGTGAATTTTTCCTGGGGAGGGGTAACTGGCCTCAAGAAGGTTGTAGTCAGTGCAGACCTCCCTGTCGAATGTCTATTGGGCAATGATCTAGAGACTTCAGCCTGGTCTGAAGTAGAGTTATGGACTCATGCTGAGATGTTGGGCATCCCTGCAGAGGTATTTGCTGTGACCAGGTCACAAGCAAGAATGCATGACACTGAACCAGCTCTGGATCCTGCTACAATGGACCAGATGCTTCCCAAGAGGAGGAGCAGTAGGGTAAAGGCAGTGCCTTCCCCCCTGTCTCAGATCACAGATTCACCCCCAGAGGGAGGTGTTGCAGATCCTGAAGAAGGAACTGCCCCAGAGGGACTTGAGCCTGATCAGGTTGAGTTCTTGGGGGCAGGGGGCCCTTCTAGGGAAGATCTGAGTAAGGAGCAACAGTGCTGCCCCTCTCTTGAACCCCTCAGACAGCAGGCTGCTGCTGAGGCTGCTGGGAGTGCTAGTGGGTCCCATAAAGTTTATTGGGATGAGGGACTCCTATATTCTGAGGGTAGAGATCCAGCCCCTGGAGCCACCAGGAGGTTGGTAATACCTCAGAAGTTTAGGGGGTTCCTCTTGACCCTAGCACATGACATCCCTTTAGCAGGTCACTTGGGCCAAAACAAGACCTGGGACAGGCTTGTCCCACATTTTCATTGGCCACATATGTCAGAGGACACAAAGGAGTTTTGTCGCTCCTGTGTCACATGCCAAGCCAGTGGTAAGGCAGGTGGCACAACAAAGGCCCCCTGATACCACTACCTGTGGTGGGGGTACCCTTTGAAAGGGTAGGGATTGACATTGTTGGTCCCCTTGACCCTCAAACTGCATCTGGGCACAGGTTTATCCTGGTGGTAGTGGATCATGCCACCAGGTACCCAGAAGCAATTCTCCTGAGGACCACCACAGCCCCTGTGGTGGCAAGAGCCCTCATTGGAGTTTTCTCCAGAGTGGGTTTCCCAAAGGAGTTAATTTCTGACAGAGGTACCAACTTCATGTCAGGATATCTGAAAGCAATGTGGAAGGAGTGTGGTGTAACTTATAAGTTCACCACCCCCTATCACCCACAATGCAATGGTTTAGTTGAACGCTTCAACAAAACCTTGAAAGGAATGATTAAAGGACTCCCAGAGAAGCTTAGGCGGAAATGGGACCTTCTTCTTCCTTGCCTGTTGTTTGCATACAGAGAGGTTCCACAGAAGGGGGTTGGTTACAGCCCATTTGAGCTTCTGTTTGGGCATCCTGTGAGGGGTCCATTGTGTTTGGTAAAAGAGGGCTGGGAGTTACCTCTCAAGCCCCCCAAACAAGATGTGATGGACTATGTACTTGGTCTCCGCTCCCGGATGGCTGAGTACATGAAAAAGGCAACCAAAAACCTGGAGGCAAGCCAAGAATTACAAAAAGCTTGGCATGACCAAAAGGCTGTACTGACTGTATACCAGCCAGGACAGAAGGTGTGGGTATTGGAGCCTGTGGCCCCAGCAGCCCTCCAGGACAAGTGGAGTGGCCCCCATACAATAGTTGAACAGAAGGGAGAAGTCACCTACCTGGTGAATCTTGGAACTCCCAGGAGCCCCCTGAGGGTGCTCCATGTCAACAGATTAAAGCCATATGTTGACAGGGCTGACATGGGCTTGCTCATGGCAACTGATGAGGAACAGGAGGAGGAGAGTGACCCTCTCCCTGACCTGCTCTCTCAGAACCCTGATGATGGGTCAGTAGATGGTGTTGCTTTGGCAAGCAGCCTCACTGACCATCAACAAACTGAGTGCAGACAAATTCTGCAACAGTATAGACATATGTTTAGCCTGACCCCTAGTCAGACTTCCTGGTGCACCCATGAGGTGGACACTGGAGACAGTCTGCCTGTCAAGAATAAGATCTACAGGCAACCTGACCATGTCAGGGACTGTATCAGGACTGAAGTCCAGAAAATGTTGGAGCTAGGTGTAATTGAGCCTTCAGATAGCCCTTGGGCTAGCCCAGTAGTCCTGGTACCCAAGCCTCATACCCAGGGTGGTAAGAAAGAAATGAGGTTTTGTGTAGACTACAGAGGCCTCAATGCAGTCACTAGGACTGATGCCTATCCCATACCAAGGGCAGATGAGCTGATTGATACTTTGGCCTCAGCCAAGTATCTAAGCACGTTTGACCTAACAGCTGGCTACTGGCAGATCAGATTAGCTGATGATGCAAAAGCCAAAACAGCATTTTCGACCCCTGGTGGGCACTACCACTTTGTGGTGATGCCCTTTGGATTGAAAAATGCACCTGCCACTTTTCAGAGGTTGGTGAATAAAGTTCTGACAGGGATGGAAACTTATTGCTCAGCTTATCTAGATCAATCAATCAATCACAGAATTTGTAGAGCGCACTACTTACCCGCGAGGGTCTCAAGGCGCTGGGGAGAGAAAAGGGGGGGTGCTGCTACTGGTCGAACAGCCAGGTCTTGAGTAGCCTCCTGAAGGTCAGCAGGTCTTGGGTCTGTCGTAGGCTTAGTGGAAGGGTGTTCCAGGTCTTGGCGGCGAGGTGTGAGAAGGATCTGCCGCCGGTGGTTGTTCTTCGAATGCGAGGGACGGTGGCGAGGGAGAGGTCGGCGGAGCGGAGCTGGCGGTTGGGGACGTAGAAGAAGAGTCGTCTGTTGAGGTAGGCTGGGCCAGTCTTGTGGAGTGCCTTGTGTGCATGGATGAGGAGTTTGAAGGAGATCCTAGTGTCGACGGGGAGCCAGTGCAGGTTCCTCAGGTGGGGGGTGATGTGGCTGTGGCGTGGTACGTCGAGGATCAGGCGTGCGGAGGCGTTTTGTATGCGTTGCAGTCGCTTGATGAGCTTGGCCGGGGCTCCCGCATAGAGGGCGTTCCCATAGTCAAGTCTGCTACTGACGAGGGCCTGGGTGACTGTTCTTCTTGTATCTGTCGGGATCCACCTGTAGATCTTGCGAAGCATGCGGAGGGTGTTGAAGCAGGAGGAGGAGACTGCGTTGACTTGCTTGGCCATGGAGAGCGTTGAGTCGAGGATGACTCCCAGGTTGCGTGCGTGGTCGGTGGGTGTCGGGGCTGCTCCCAGCGTCGTTGGCCACCAGGAGTCGTCCCAGGCTGAGGGGTTGGAGCCGAGGATGAGGACCTCTGTCTTGTCCGTGTTCAGCTTTAGTCGGCTGATCTTCATCCAATCGGCGACGGCCTTCATTCATTCATGGAGATTGGATTTGGCGGCGAGGGGTCCTTGGTGAGGGAGAGGATCAGTTGAGTGTCGTCGGCGTAGGAGATAATGTTGAGGTCGTGCTGTCTGGCGATGCGTGCGAGCGGGGCCATGTAGATATTGAACAGTGTTGGGCTGAGGGAAGATCCCTGGGGTACGCCGCAGATGATCTCGGAGGCTTCGGATCGGAAAGGTGGGAGGCGGACTCTCTGGGTTCTGCCGTCGAGGAAGGAGGTGGTCCATTCCAGGGCCTTGTCTCGGATTCCTGCGTCATGGAGGCGTGCGCGTAGAGTGCGGTGGCAGACAGTGTCGAAGGCGGCGGAGAGGTCCAGCAGGATGAGGGCTGCGGTCTCACCGTTGTCCAGCAGGGTCCTGATGTCGTCGGTGGCGGCGATGAGGGCAGTCTCAGTGCTGTGGTTGCTGCGGAACCCCGATTGGGATGGGTCCAGGATGCTGTTTTCTTCGAGGTATCGGGTTAGCTGTTTGTTGACGATCTTCTCGATGACCTTGGCTGGGAACGGAAGCAGGGAGATGGGCCGGAAGTTCTTGAGGTCTCTTGGGTCCGCCTTGGGTTTTTTGAGTAGGGCGTTGATCTCTGCGTGTTTCCAGCTCTCTGGGAAGGTCGCGGTCTCGAAGGAGAGATTGATAACATTGCACAGGTGGGGTGCGATGGAGCTGCTGGCTTTGTTGAAGATGTGGTGCGGGAAAGGGTCTGACGGGGAGCCGGAGTGTATTGTGCTCATGGTCTTGATGGTGTCATCGATGTTCACGCTGGCCCAGGCTGGCAAGGGGTCATGGTCGATGGTGTGCGGCGGGTCTGGTGTATCTATCTTAGTGGGGGCTGTCTGGGTGTTGAAGCTGTCGTGGATGTCGGCGATCTTGCGGTGGAAGAAGGTGGCGAGGGAATCGCACAGGGCTTGCGACGGCGGGATGTCGTTGGTGTTGGAGCTGGGGTTGGAGAGTTCCTTCACGATGTTGAAGAGCTCCTTGCTGTTGTGTGCGTTGTTGTCGAGGCGGTCTTTGAAGGAGATTCTCTTGGCGGACCTGATGAGGTGGTGGTGGTTACGGATGGCGTCTTTATGGGCTGCGTGGCTGTCCGGTGTCTTATCACTGTGCCATTTCTTCTCAAGTTTCCGGCAGGTACGCTTGGAAGCTAGGAGTTCCGGGGTGAACCAGCTGGCTCTTTTGGTGGTGTCGCTGTAGGTGAGTTTTTTCAGCGGGGCGAGGGTGTTGGCACAGTCGTCTATCCATCGTCTGAGGTTGCAGGCAGCGTCGTCGGTGTTGGATGGGTCGGAGGGAGGGCTGAGAGCGAGGTTTGCCCGTAGTTGGTCTTCGGTGACTTTGCTCCAGCAGCGGCGTGGGATCTGTTGGGTGCGGTGGTGTGTGGTGGGTTTCTGGAAGGTGAAGTGGATGCAGCGGTAGTCGGTCCAGAGGAGTTCCGTGGTGTGGCTGAAGGAGACGTGGGAGCTTGAGGAGAAGACGGGGTCGAGCGTGTGGCCGGCGGAATGAGTCGGTGTTGTGACGAGCTGTCTCAGTCCGAGGTTGGCGAGGTTGTCGATCAGGGTGGTGGAGTTGCTGTCGTTGTTGTTCTCCAGGTGAAAGTTCAGGTCTCCGAGGAGGATGTAGTCGGTAGAGGTCAGGGCGTGCGTGCTGATGAAGTCGGCGATGGAGTCGCTTAACTGGGGTCGGGGTCCAGGGGGTCTGTAGACAAGGGTGCCTCTAAGGGTGGTGTTGGGGTCCGTGTGGATCTGGAAGTGCATGTGTTCGGCAGTGCAGAGAAAGTCGTCGGTGCTGGTCGAGACCCTGATGGAGTTCTTGTGGACGATGGCGATTCCTCCTCCTACTCCGTTGACGCGGTCTCTGCGGGTGATCTTATAGCCGTCTGGGATGGCTATGGCGATGTCGGGTGCGGAGGAGTCGTTCATCCAGGTCTCTGTCAGGAAGGCGACGTCTGGTGATGATGTGTCGAGCAGGTCCCAGAGCTCGACGGCGTGTTTGCGTGCGGAGCGGGTGTTCAGTAGGATGCATCGGAGGTGGTTGAGGTCCTTCTTGGCGGGCGCTTCGGTGGCTCTGAGGCTGGTGTAGCTGCAGTTCCGGCAGGTGAAGGGGCCATGTGTGCGTTTCGGGGCGGCCTTGAAGCAGTTGTGTGTCCGTCCGGGGTTGAGAGCGTGGAGTGTGGTGGCATCGTAACGGCGTCGGTCCTCGAGGCTGGAGCGGGGGCGCGCGGCCCAGGGGTTCTGGCGCTGGGCGCGGTCCAGGCGCGGACGGGCGCAGACGGGCTTGCCTTAGGCACGCCTTCGGCGCGCCGGCGGCGCGCCGGCTGCGCGCATCCGCTGCGCAGCCGCGCAGCGGCCGCCATATATGGGGAGCTGGGAGGGAGGAGCAGCTGGGAGGCGGGAGGCAGGGGCAGCAAATGGGCAGTCAGGGGGGCGGGGCCGCAGCGGCGGGAGTGGAGAGAGGCAACGGGGGGTACAGAAGGCAAAGTTGGGCACAGCAAAATGGGGGCACGAGGGGAAACAGAAGGCAAAAATGGACACAGGAAATGGGGGCACGAGGGGAGACGGAAGGCAAAAATGGGCACAAGAAATGGGGGCACGAGGGGAAACAGAAGGCAAAATGGACACAAGAAATGGGGGCAGCGAGGGGAAACAGAAGGCAAAAAATGGACACACAGAATGGGGGCACGAGGGGAAACAGAAAGCAAAATGGACACAAGAAATGGGGGCAGCGAGGGGAAACAGAAGGCAAAAAATGGACACACAGAATGGGGGCACGAGGGGAAACAGAAAGCAAAATGGACACACAAAATGGGGGCACGAGGGGAACAGAAGCAAAACGGGCACTGAGGCAACAGCAGAGGGGCGAGCTTACCAGCAGCAGCAGCGGGCAGGACAACACAGGCGGAGCTGTGTGGCGGGGGAGCGACCTACCTGGCAAGGTCAAGGGTCGCTCTCCTCACCGCGCAGCGGCCGCCATATATGGGGAGCTGGGAGGGAGGAGCAGCTGGGAGGCGGGAGGCAGGGGCAGCGAATGGGCAGTCAGGGGGACGGGGCGCAGGGGACGCAGCGGCGGGAGTGGAGAGAGGCAACGGGGGGTACAGAAGGCAAAGTTGGGCACAGCAAAATGGGGGCACGAGGGGAAACAGAAGGCAAAAATGGACACAGGAAATGGGGGCACGAGCGGAGACAGAAGGCAAAAATGGACACAGGAAATGGGGGCACGAGGGGAGACAGAAGGCAAAAATGGGCACAAGAAATGGGGGCACGAGGGGAAACAGAAGGCAAAATGGACACAAGAAATGGGGGCAGCGAGGGGAAACAGAAGGCAAAAAATGGACACACAGAATGGTGGCACGAGGGGAAACAGAAAGCAAAATGGACACAAGAAATGGGGGCAGCGAGGGCAAACAGAATGCAAAAAAAAAAAAGATGATATTGCTGTCTTTAGTTCCTCCTGGCAGGATCACCTGGTCCACCTCAGGAATGTTTTGGAGGCTCTGCAGAAAGCAGGCTTCACTATCAAGGCCACTAAGTGCCAGATAGGGCAGAGTCAGGTTGCGTACCTGGGCCACCTTGTAGGTGGAGGCCAGGTTCAGCCTTTACAGAGCAAAATCCAAACCATAATGGAATGGGTTGCTCCCACCACCCAGACACAGGTGAGAGCCTTCTTAGGCCTGACTGGGTACTATAGGAGGTTTGTCAAGGGATATGGATCTATAGTGACCCCCTTGAATGATCTGACCTCAAAGAAAATGCCAAAAAAGGTTCAGTGGACAGCTAGCTGTCAGAAGGCATTTGAAGACCTAAAGCAGGCCATGTGCACTGCCCCCATCTTACAGAGTCCAGACTACACCAAAAAGTTCATTGTCCAAACAGATGCTTCTGAGCTGGGTGTGGGAGCTGTACTGTCTCAACTGAATGATGAAGGTCAAGACCAGCCAGTAGCTTTTATTAGCAGAAGGCTGACCCCTAGAGAGAAACGTTGGTCAGCTATAGAGAGGGAGGCCTTTGCTGTGGTGTGGGCCCTGAAGAAGCTGAGGCCATACTTGTTTGGGACTCACTTCATAGTTCAGACTGACCACAAGCCCCTCCTATGGCTTAAACAGATGAAAGGTGAAAACCCAAAACTTTTGAGGTGGTCCATTTCCCTACAGGGGATGGACTATACAGTGGAACATAGACCTGGGACCCAACATGCCAATGCAGATGGACTCTCAAGGTATTTCCACTTTGAACACGAAGACTCAACTGGTCAAGGTTAGTTTAGTGTCCCTGAGTTTGGGGGGGGGGGGTTGTGTAGGAGAGTAGGATCTGCCTCTTATGTTGCCCCCACTTTTGTTTCTGATGTTTACACTGGTTTCTGGCTATAGTCTGGCTGGGTCCCTGCCAATCAGGGCCCCAGCCTCTCTGTTCTCTCTAAACGACTTGGAGTGCACTCTAGGTGCACTAGTGATTGGATACTGTGGTACCTTATGAGTCCCTAGTAAATGGTACCTTAGGTACTAAGGGCCTAGGTACTTCACAGGCCTACCAGGGGCTGCAGCATGTGCTATGCCACCCCTGGGAAGCAGACTAAATCTGACACCACAGGCCTGCTACTGCAGCCTGGGTGAGGTGGTGCTAGCACTCCTCACTGAGATATAGGTTCCCTATATCTCTCCTACACACACATATAAACCTATCAGTCACCCCTAAGGCAGGCCCTATCAATCCTTAGGGCAGGGTGCTTGGCTTCTATGTGAGGGGGTGCCTCTGCCTGAGCAGGGCCCCTCTGCAGCTCTCAGAGTCCATTCTCTGGTGCTGTTTGTGGATGCGGTTAAACCATATACTCTTAAGTGCATTATATCCTCGCGGTAAAATGCTAACTTTGGAATGGCTGCATCAAAACATGTCGTGTTTGGTGTCAAACATCTTGGCATACTACCCCCCCCCCCGCTAGTCCTGGCAGCGGGGGTAGCATTCCACCCTTCTAGAGGGATAGACATGTACCTACTGTGGAATCGCGGTAGAATCCTGCAGAGCCCTGGCATCACAAAATGGATGCCACCAGTCACAGACACTGGGCTGCCCTCCTGCTGATGACCAACACTCGCAGTGGAGGAAGCCCAACAATAGATATCCTGTCCCAAGGGGGTGTGACCACCTTCCAGACAGGGTTTAGTGTATTGGGGCTGGGTGGGTGCACTCTTAGAGTGCTTTGAAGTCCTGCACTGGGGGAGCAGAAGGCTCCTCTGTGCATACCCCAGTTCAAACCGGCTCAGGGGCTACCTGCCCCTGCTCTGGCGCGAAACTGGACAAAGGGAAGTGGGTGTAGCCACCCACTCCCCTGATCCTCCCATAGGTAGGGTCATAGAGCTAGTCCCTCCCTTTCTTTTAGTATAAGAGGGGGAACCTGTGCATTGCACCCTAGATTTTCCTGGACGACGCTCTGAAGAAGAATCCCGGACCTTCTACGTTCCACTACCTTTGGAAGACAGAAGAATCTCCCTTGGAGTCAAGGAGTGACTCCCCTGCTTGGCAGGCACCAAAAAGTACAAACGACGGTCGCAAACTACGCCGCTCCCGCCGGAGTCCGAAGTCCCTGCAGCCCAAGAAGTGGATTTCCTGACTTCTCAAAGGCCATCGTGAGTCCCCAGTGAAGCTGAGGCCAGTGGACCCCAAGAGTGACGAGGAACCGCGACCCCTAGGTACCATGCACTATTGTCAAGTGCAACCCCTTCACAATGTTCTATGAACTTGTGCTTTGGACCACGTGTGGTCCTAGCCTCCAGCAGGAACTCCTCCGAAGATCAGAGGCCTACCACGTCCCGAGTGACCGTGGGCCCCTGTTGAGCGAATCCTCCCGAGGCGTCTTCGCGATCCCTTGCCAGCCGGCTTGTGGGTCCCCAGAAGACTTTCTAAAGACACCAAAGGGCTCCCCTGGTTGCTCCAGGCCTGCCCTGACTTACCCTCGCTGGGTGAGTCCCACAGACCTTGCTGGTCTGCGCCATTGCCTCTTTACACTTTCCCCAAGACTTGCTGTTACCAAGACTTGTTGGCTCCAATCGAGTCGCCGACACTGCAGTAAGCTGCAGACGTCGTGGGACACATCGAATCCAGCTCCTGGTCATCGCCGACGCCTCCTGGACCTCGTGGCTGAAGAGTCAAGGCACCCGCGAACGACCTGAATCTTGCGACGACGGTGGGCATCCATCTTCCTTGCCCCGAGTCACTGCCAAGTGACTTTGAACACTGTCCCCTCTGCTTTCAGGTCTTCCATCTTCTGAATCCAGGCTTGGATTCCTCCGGACACTTCTCCTGTCGCCGCAAGCAGCAAGTCTTCACTGGCTCCCATTGAAAACGACGCCGCGACCCGACACCAAAGAACACCTATGCACCCGGCTCCCCTGGATGAGGTAACTTCAGCACTACGGTGCTCCTGTGGGTGTGGGCCCTAGAACTACTTACCCTGTAAGTGACTTGCTTGTAGCTACCCTAGAAGTGCCCTAAAACTCTTACTTTCCAAGTGCGACTATCGCGCTGACTCGTACATGGTTCGCACCTGTGTTAGACACACCGCGTCCAACTCCCTTGCAACTCTATCTGTAACCGCGTCCTTCGACTCGTACAAGGACCGATCGGTGTGTTCGCCTCGAACACGCAAGGGACCTTTAACATTGAAATCTCAATCGCGTCTGTTCGCATAGACTCGTACAGGACTCGCACCGGTGCCAGGACACCGCGTCCGTCCCGTGTGGGTCTTCTACAACTACCTGGGGTGGTTCTTGGGGGTCCCTCGATTCTAGATGCCCTAGACCTAGGTCTAGCCAAACTAAGATTGTGATATTCGATTGTGCTAAACTTATTTTGATAACATTTGACTTGTACATATGTTCCTGACTTCTAATCTCATAAAGAGATTAGTAGAGAGTTGTTTATTAATAAATACATATATATTTGATATATATACCTGTGTGGTGTCTTTTCATTTGGTGATTCAAGAGATTGTGTGGTAAAACAAGCTGCTTTACATTCCTTCAAGACTTAGCCTGAAGGCTGCTCTCCACAGCTACCACTAGGATAGCTTTGTATAAAGGTTGTCTTAAACCTATCTACCATAAGAGTCGAATTGTTCTGGTGCAAGGTGTCCACTTTAATTAGTGAACAGCATATACCAGGCCAACTTCTCACATTGGTGGGCAGCGTGTGGGATTCCAGCTTGCTATTGTTTTACCAGAAAATCTCTATTTGAATTACTAACTGAAAACCACTATAGGTACTTAAGGTACATATAAAGTCAAGGTTAGTATCAATAAGTTCTTCTGAACTTAGAGCTGTGTGCCAAGGGATAGCACACCCTTTCTACAGCTCAAGCCAGTATCAGTAGGCCACAAACTAGTGTAGGTAGTACAACACTGCACAACACTAGAATGTCCTTAAAGGGTGGAACCAGTGGATCCACTCAGCCTCAGTATAAGGACATGGCTTTCTCTGACTTGAGAGCCATGTGTGTTGAAAGACACCTGAAGCTAGGACAGAGTCCCTCCACACTACACCTGATAGATCTGCTGACAGCAGATGATCTTAGATTGGCTCTAGGAGCTAATGGGTCTGAATCAGGGGGTGGGTCAATTACAGTGTCTGGGTCAGATGATGAAAATCAGAATGACCAAGACTCTGTGATTGAAGGGCCAGGCTCCAAGGGGCTTGAAAAGGACAGAGGAATTCTCCCTAAGAGAGCTGACAGAGTGGAGGAGAGGCATAGGTCCCCTTCCAGGGAATCTGACCACTCTTATCACTCTGGCAGAGAATTTGTCCACCAGAGGAACTCATACTTTCCCATAAGAGAGACCTCCTCTGAAAGAATGTGCAAACTGCTGCAGTATGAGGAAGCAAGAGTTGACCTCAGAACCAAGCAGTTGGCACTGGATAGAGAAGCCCTGGAGATCCAGAGAGCTTCTAGAAGAGAGGGGTTAGAACCCCTTGGTGGCAGCAACAGTGTCCCTAGAGGCAGAGAATCTATTCCAGACCATAGGAACCTGAGCAAGGTTGTTCCTCCCTACCAGAGTGGGGATGATATCCACAAGTGGATAACTGCTATGGAGAGGGCCTGTAGAGTACAGCAGGTCCCCCAAAAGCAGTGGGCAGCAATCTTGTGGCTCTCCTTTTCAGATAAAGGTAGAGACAAGCTCCTCACTGTTAGAGAAGAGGATGCTGATGATTATGAAGTCCTGAAGAGTGCACTGATAGATGGGTTTGGCTTAACCACTGAGGAGTACAGGTTGAAGTTCAGAGACACCCAGAAGGCACAGACTCAGGACTGGACTGACTTTGTAGATTGTGCAACCAAGGCTCTGGAGGGTTGGCTGGTTGGCAGTAGGGTTACTGATTTCAAGGGATTGTATAATCTGATGATGAGAGAACAGATCCTTAATAATTGCCAGAACCAGTTGTTGCATCAATACCTGGTGGACTCAGATCTGACCTCTCCCCAAGAATTGGGAAAGAAGGCAGACAAATGGGTCAGAACCAGGGTAAGGCAGAAACCCCAGAACCAAGGGGGTGACACCAAGAAGCAAGATCCTAAGGGCTCTGAGAAAGGTGGGGATAAGTCAAAAGACCAGAAGTCTTCACAAGGGCCCCAAAAATCTGCATCTGGTGGGGAGTCACAATCCAACAAGGGAAAAGGCCAAAAGAAGCCCTGGTGCAAATTCTGTAAACAGAAAGGGCACTGGACTTCTGATTGTAACAAGTCCAAAGACCAAACCACCACCACTCCTGCCCCTAAGGCAACTGTTCCCCCTAGCTCAGCTACTGGTGGAGGTGGTACTCAGAATAAGGGTGTAGTAGGGTTGACCCTGGGTTCTGAAGTGGACTCTGACCTAGTCAGAGTGCCCACACAGGCAATGCTGATTTGTGAGGGAGACCTTAATATGTCCTTCCTAGTAAGTCCCAGTAATCTGGGCAAATACAAACAGCAGCCTGTAATAAATGGCAAACAGGCTTTGGCATTTAGGGACACAGGTGCTAGTGTCACCATGGTGGCAGAGGATCTTGTGGACCCTGGACAGATCATCCTGGGCGAAATGTACCAGGTGACCAATGCAAGCAATGTCAGGACCAACCATAGTCTGGCAGTTGTGAATTTCTCCTGGGGAGGGGTAACTGGCCTCAAGAAGGTTGTAGTCAGTGCAGACCTCCCTGTCGAATGTCTATTGGGCAATGATCTAGAGACTTCAGCCTAGTCTGAAGTAGAGTTATGGACTCATGCTGAGATGTTGGGCATCCCTGCAGAGGTATTTGCTGTGACCAGGTCACAAGCAAGAATGCATGACACTGAACCAGCTCTGGATCCTGGAACAATGGACCAGATGCTTCCCAAGAGGAGGAGCAGTAGGGTAAAGGCAGTGCCTTCCCCCCTGTCTCAGATCACAGATTCACCCCCAGAGGGAGGTGATGCAGATCCTGAAGAAGGAACTGCCCCAGAGGGACTTGAGCCTGATCAGGTTGAGTTCTTGGGGGCAGGGGGCCCTTCTAGGGAAGATCTGAGTAAGGAGCAACAGTGCTGCCCCTCTCTTGAACCCCTCAGACAGCAGGCTGCTGCTGAGGGCTGCTGGGAGTGCTAGTGGGTCCCATAAAGTTTATTGGGATGAGGGACTCCTATATTCTGAGGGTAGAGATCCAGCCCCTGGAGCCACCAGGAGGTTGGTAATACCTCAGAAGTTTAGGGGTTCCTCTTGACCCTAGCACATGACATCCCTTTAGCAGGTCACTTGGGCCAAAACAAGACCTGGGACAGGCTTGTCCCACATTTTCATTGGCCACATATGTCAGAGGACACAAAGGAGTTTTGTCGCTCCTGTGTCACATGCCAAGCCAGTGGTAAGGCAGGTGGCACAACAAAGGCCCCCCTGATACCACTACCTGTGGTGGGGGTACCCTTTGAAAGGGTAGGGATTGACATTGTTGGTCCCCTTGACCCTCAAACTGCATCTGGGCACAGGTTTATCCTGGTGGTAGTGGATCATGCCACCAGGTACCCAGAAGCAATTCCCCTGAGGACCACCACAGCCCCTGTGGTGGCAAGAGCCCTCATTGGAGTTTTCTCCAGAGTGGGTTTCCCAAAGGAGTTAATTTCTGACAGAGGTACCAACTTCATGTCAGGATATCTGAAAGCAATGTGGAAGGAGTGTGGTGTAACTTATAAGTTCACCACCCCTATCACCCACAATGCAATGGTTTAGTTGAACGCTTCAACAAAACCTTGAAAGGAATGATTAAAGGACTCCCAGAGAAGCTTAGGCGGAAATGGGACCTTCTTCTTCCTTGCCTGTTGTTTGCATACAGAGAGGTTCCACAGAAGGGGGTTGGTTACAGCCCATTTGAGCTTCTGTTTGGGCATCCTGTGAGAGGTCCATTGTGTTTGGTAAAGAGGGCTGGGAGTTACCTCTCAAGCCCCCAAACAAGATGTGATGGACTATGTACTTGGTCTCCGCTCCCGGATGGCTGAGTACATGAAAAAGGCAACCAAAAACCTGGAGGCAAGCCAAGAATTACAAAAAGCTTGGCATGACCAAAAGGCTGTACTGACTGTATACCAGCCAGGACAGAAGGTGTGGGTATTGGAGCCTGTGGCCCCAGCAGCCCTCCAGGACAAGTGGAGTGGCCCCCATACAATAGTTGAACAGAAGGGAGAAGTCACCTACCTGGTGAATCTTGGAACTCCCAGGAGCCCCCTGAGGGTGCTCCATGTCAACAGATTAAAGCCATATGTTGACAGGGCTGACATGGGCTTGCTCATGGCAACTGATGAGGAACAGGAGGAGGAGAGTGACCCTCTCCCTGACCTGCTCTCTCAGAACCCTGATGATGGGTCAGTAGATGGTGTTGCTTTGGCAAGCAGCCTCACTGACCATCAACAAACTGAGTGCAGACAAATTCTGCAACAGTATAGACATATGTTTAGCCTGATCCCTAGTCAGACTTCCTGGTGCACCCATGAGGTGGACACTGGAGACAGTCTGCCTGTCAAGAATAAGATCTACAGGCAACCTGACCATGTCAGGGACTGTATCAGGACTGAAGTCCAGAAAATGTTGGAGCTAGGTGGAATTGAGCCTTCAGATAGCCCTTGGGCTAGCCCAGTAGTCCTGGTACCCAAGCCTCATACCCAGGGTGGTAAGAAAGAAATGAGGTTTTGTGTAGACTACAGAGGCCTCAATGCAGTCACTAGGACTGATGCCTATCCCATACCAAGGGCAGATGAGCTGATTGATACTTTGGCCTCAGCCAAGTATCTAAGCACGTTTGACCTAACAGCTGGCTACTGGCAGATCAGATTAGCTGATGATGCAAAAGCCAAAACAGCATTTTCGACCCCTGGTGGGCACTACCACTTTGTGGTGATGCCCTTTGGATTGAAAAATGCACCTGCCACTTTTCAGAGGTTGGTGAATAAAGTTCTGACAGGGATGGAAACTTATTGCTCAGCTTATCTAGATGATATTGCTGTCTTTAGTTCCTCCTGGCAGGATCACCTGGTCCACCTCAGGAATGTTTTGGAGGCTCTGCAGAAAGCAGGCCTCACTATCAAGGCCACTAAGTGACAGATAGGGCAGAGTCCGGTTGTGTACCTGGGCCACCTTGTAGGTGGAGGCCAGGTTCAGCCTTTACAGAGCAAAATCCAAACCATAATGGAATGGGTTGCTCCCACCACCCAGACACAGGTGAGAGCCTTCTTAGGCCTGACTGGGTACTATAGGAGGTTTGTCAAGGGATATGGATCTATAGTGACCCCCTTGAATGATCTGACCTCAAAGAAAATGCCAAAAAAGGTTCAGTGGACAGCTAGCTGTCAGAAGGCATTTGAAGACCTAAAGCAGGCCATGTGCACCGCCCCCATCTTACAGAGTCCAGACTACACCAAAAAGTTCATTGTCCAAACAGATGCTTCTGAGCTGGGTGTGGGAGCTGTACTGTCTCAACTGAATGATGAAGGTCAAGACCAGCCAGTAGCTTTTATTAGCAGAAGGCTGACCCCTAGAGAGAAACGTTGGTCAGCTATAGAGAGGAGGCCTTTGCTGTGGTGTGGGCCCTGAAGAAGCTGAGGCCATACTTGTTTGGCACTCACTTCATAGTTCAGACTGACCACAAGCCCCTCCTATGGCTTAAACAGATGAAAGGTGAAAACCCAAAACTTTTGAGGTGGTCCATTTCCCTACAGGGGATGGACTATACAGTGGAACATAGACCTGGGAGCCAACATGCCAATGCAGATGGACTCTCAAGGTATTTCCACTTTGAACACGAAGACTCAAATGGACAAGGTTAGTTTAGTGTCCCTGCGTTTGGGGGGGGGTTGTGTAGGAGAGTAGGATCTGCCTCTTATGTTGCCCCCACTTTTTTTTCTGATGTTTACACTGGTTTCTGGCTATAGTCTGGCTGGGTCCCTGCCAATCAGGGCCCCAGCCTCTCTGTTCTCTCTAAACGACTTGGAGTGCACTCTAGGTGCACTAGTGATTGGATACTGTGGTACCTTATGAGTCCCTAGTATATGGTACCTTAGGTACTAAGGGCCTAGGTACTTCACAGGCCTACCAGGGGCTGCAGCATGTATTATGCCAGCCCTGGGAAGCAGACTAAATCTGACACCACAGGCCTGCTACTGCAGCCTGGGTGAGGTGGTGCTAGCACTCCTCACTGAGATATAGGTTCCCTATATCTCTCCTACACACACATATAAACCTATCAGTCACCCCTAAGACAGGCCCTATCAATCCTGAGGGCAGGGTGCTTGGCTTCTATGTGAGGGGGTGCCTCTGCCTGAGCAGGGCCCCTCTGCAGCTCTCAGAGTCCATTCTCTGGTGCTGTTTGTGGATGCGGTTAAACCATATACTCTTAAGTGCATTATATCCTCGCGGTAAAATGCTAACTTTGGAATGGCTGCATCAAAACATGTCGTGTTTGGTGTCAAACATCTTGGAATACTACCCCCCCGCCAGTCCTGGCGGCGGGGGTAGCATTCCACCCTTCTAGAGGGATAGACATGTGCCTACTGTGGAAACGCGGTAGAATCCTGCAGAACCCTGGCATCACAAAATGGATGCCACCAGTCACAGACACTGGGCTGCCCTCCTGCTGATGACCAACACTCGCAGTGGAGGAAGCCCAACAATAGATATCCTGTCCCAAGGAGGTGTGACCACCTTCCAGACAGGGTTTAGTGTATTGGGGCTGGGTGGGTGCACTCTTAGAGTGCTTTGAAGTCCTGCACTGGGGGACCAGAAGGCTCCTCTGTGCATACCCTTGTTCAAACCGGCTCAGGGGCTACCTGCCCCTGCTCTGGCGCGAAACTGGACAAAGGGAAGTGGGTGTAGCCACCCACTCCCCTGATCCTCCCATAGGTAAGGTCATAGAGCTAGTCCCTCCTTTTCTTTTAGTATAAGAGGGGGAACCTGTGCATTGCACCCTAGATTTTCCTGGACGACGCTCTGAAGAAGAATCCCGGACCTTCGACGTTCCACTACCTTTGGAAGACTGAAGAATCTCCCTTGGAGTCAAGGAGTGACTCCCCTGCTAGGCAGGCACCAAAAACTACAAACGACGGTCGCAAACTACGCCGCTCCCGCCGGAGTCCGAAGTCCCTGCAGCCCAAGAAGTGGATTTCCTGACTTCTCAAAGGCCATCGTGAGTCCCCAGCGAAGCTGAGGCCAATGGACCCCAAGAGTGATGAGGAACTGCGACCCCTGGGTACCGTGCACTATTGTCGAGTGCAACCCCTTCACAACGTTCTACAAACTTGTGCTTTGGACCACGTATGGTCCTAGCCTCCGGCAAGAATCCCTCCGAAGATCAGAGGCCTACCACGTCCCGAGTGACCGTGGGCCCCTGTTGAGCGAATCCTCCCGAGGCGTCTTCGCGATCCCTTGCCAGCCGGCTTGTGGGTCCCCAGAAGACTTTCTAAAGACACCAAAGGGCTCCCCTGGTTGCTCCAGGCCTGCCCTGACTTACCCTTGCTGGGTGAGTCCCACAGACCTTGCTGGTCTGCGCCATTGCCTCTTTACACTTTCCCCGAGACTTGCTGTTACCAAGGCTTGTTGGCTCCAATCAAGTCGCCGACACCGCAGTAAGCTGCAGACATCGTGGTACACGTCGAATCCAGCTCCTGGTCATCGTCGACACCTCCTGGACCTCGTGGCTGAAGAGTTAAGGCACCCGCGAACGACCTGAATCTTGCGACGACGGTGGGCATCCATCTTCCTTGCCCCGAGTCACTGCCAAGTGACTTTGAACACTGTCCCCTCTGCTTTCAGGTCTTCCATCTTCTGAATCCAGGCTTGGATTCCTCCGGACATTTCTCCTGTCGCCGCAAGCAGCAAGTCTTCACTGGCTCCCATTGAAAACGACGCCGCGACCCGACACCAAAGAACACCTATGCACCCGGCTCCCCTGGGTGAGGTAACTTCAGCACTACGGTGCTCCTGTGGGTGTGGGCCCTAGAACTACTTACCCTGTAAGTGACTTGCTTGTAGCTACCCTAGAAGTGCCCTAAAACTCTTACTTTCCAAATGCGACTATCGCGCTGACTCGTACATGGTTCGCGCCTGTGTTAGACACACCGCGTCCAACTCCCTTGCAACTCTATCTGTAACCGCGTCCTTCGACTCGTACAAGGACCGATCGGTGTGTTCGCCTCGAACACGCAAGGGACCTTTAACATTGAAATCTCAATCGCGTCTGTTCGCATAGACTCGTACAGGACTCGCACCGGTGCCAGGACACCGCGTCCGTCCCCTGTGGGTCTCCTACAACAACCTGGGGTGGTTCTTGGGGGTCCCTCGATTCTAGATGCCCTAGACCTAGGTCTAGCCAAACTAAGATTGTGGTATTCGATTGTGCTAAACTTATTTTGATAACATTTGACTTGTACATATGTTCCTGACTTCTAATCTCATAAAGAGATTAGTAGAGAGTTGTTTATTAATAAATACATATATATTTGATATATATACCTGTGTGGTGTCTTTTCATTTGGTGATTCAAGAGATTGTGTGGTAAAACAAGCTGCTTTACATTCCTTCAAGACTTAGCCTGAAGGCTGCTCTCCACAGCTACCACTAGGATAGCTTTCTATAAAGGTTGTCTTAAACCTATCTACCATAAGAGTCGAATTGTTCTGGTGCAAGGTGTCCACTTTAATTAGTGAACAGCATATACCAGGCCAACTTCTCACACCGGCAGATTGCCCACCCGCATTGGGAGCTCACTAACCCTTAGCAAATAGCCAGCACGGGTTACTCTATGGGGAGGGGGACCGCAGCAGTCCCCGTCACACTGTTCTCGCCCCAGGGCCAGGCCGGATAAACCGCTCTAACAGGCTTCACTGGGCCGGGGGAGCCAGGGCCTACCCCAGCTCACAGGCAATCGCGTCAACTCCAGGCCCCAGACAACGTCCTCCCGGAGCTCGGGACACCACTGCACGTTGCCGGGGGAGCGGGCCGAGCAATACCCGCCCCCGTATTTAATTTCCCAGTTCTGCTGCTGTTCCTCCTTTGCGCCGCGCCACCAGGTCAAGGGAGCCGGAGCCCTCCTCAGTGCCAGGTCCGGTGCAGACCCCCAGCCCTCGTCCGGGGCAACCAAACACTCACAGTTCATTTCCGGGAGAGTGGGGCATGCCACACCTTCTCCCGGATCTCGATTACCGGCACCTGCGCTTCTCAGGGCACAGCTCTCGGCCGCGGCCGCTCACAAAGGTCGGCCCTGCGGCTCCACATATCTGCAGCTCGCCCAGCAGGGGTCCGCTGCTGTCCCCAACGCACACGACCGGGTCCGGGTCCACCTCAGACCTTGGGTGGCTGAGCAGACGTGCCTCCGAAGCCTCCGAAGCCTCCCTCGCCGCTTCTGGGCTTCTTGGCCTGCACACCCGGCGGAGCTCCGATGGCTGCGACCTACTCCGCCGCCATCTTGGACACGCCCCATACTTTCCTTTTATATGACAATGTTAACAATGAGAGAAGAATAATTATATAAACTACTGACAATAACCTACTAAAACTTACCCAGAGCAAGACGTGGATGATGAACGGCATGGTCAAATCATGATTTACACCATTCACACAAATCTACACAATCTATGGAGAATACCAAAACACCAACATCCCCTTAGTCTATGCACTATAAATAAACATATGTGCAACATACTGATATAATCAAAAAACGATTATTACAATTCTAAAAAAAAATCATTATCAACTTTGATTTCTACCATTTAAAAAATATATACAAAAAGTATTAGTCTAGGCTCCTTTGCTCGTCTCTCATGGTGTGGTCATGGCGCTATAAATGCGTGACTATGCATTTCAGTTCAGGTGATGCGGAGCACCACACTGAAATGCTTTAGTCTAATGCCTGATGCCTGGTACTTGGCAGGACGGACAGATGCAGCCATTCTAGGGTATTAGCACCACTCTAATCAAAGTATCTGGAGACACCTGTGAAAATCGGAATTAAGTGTAGAATTTTCCACAAATGCCGAATTTGCCATTTAAGTTAAAAAACTCATTGCCCTAGTATACATGCAAATACCTGAAGTAGCAAAACATTAGAACCTATCAATATATATTAACCTTACTATCAAAGATACGAACACAAATGTTCTCCCCTAATAGACTACTTTGAGGATACTTGGGTTGACAAACTGTAAGAGTTGCCAACCCAAGTCGCGCATACCATGGGGAATGTTTACAACAGTACCATAGCACAACAGGCAAGAACCAATAATGCACAGGGTGGTACAATTTCTTACAAGGTACTCAAGGTCAGTGGTTCTTGACCTTTTGACTTCTGTGGATCCCCACTTCATCATTACAGGAACCTAGGGAACCCCACTGAATCATTATTGGAATTTGAGGACCTCCACTAAGTCATTATTGGAACCTGGAGACCCCTGCCTAAGTATTTTCGATGATTTGAACTGTAAAAAATATACACAAAAAATACAGAAACAAGCATTCATCAAACAAATACACAAATGATTAAATATATTATTTAATTAACAAATATAAAAAACATAATTTTGATTTCATGGGAAGGTTGGAGCTTTTCTAAATTAAATTCAGGCCACTCATCGTCCATACTACATTCTGTTTGATGTACTCACACTGCTCCCATGAACCAATCTGAAGGTACAAACTAGGGGCCCGATTCACAGAACTAACTTAAGACAAAATCCTAAACTTACTACCATTTTGGTATTCACAGAAGGCACTTACTTACTCATTTTGAGTAACTTACTCATTTTGAGTAACACTCATTTTGGTATTCACAGAAGGCACTTACTTACTCATTTTGAGTAACTTACTCATTTTGAGTAACACTCATTTTGGTATTCACAGAAGGCACTTACTTACTCATTTTGAGTAACTCATCAATGAGTAAGTGCCTTCTGTGAATACCAAAATGAGTAAGTTACTCAAAATGTGTAAGTTACTCAAAATGAGTAAGTAAGTGCCTTCAGTGAATACCAAAATGAGCAAGTGCCTTCTGTGAATACCAAAATGAGTAAGTTACTCAAAATGAGTAAGTGCCTTCTGTGAATACCAAAATGAGTAAGTTACTCAAAATGTGTAAGTTACTCAAAATGAGTAAGTAAGTGCCTTCTGTGAATACCAAAATGAGTAAGTGCCTTCTGTGAATACCAAAATGGTAGTAAGTTTAGGATTTTGTCTTAAGTTAGTTCTGTGAATCGGGCCCAAGATTTATAGCCTCCAATTTCAAATTCCTTCTTGCTTACAGAACGTTATCAATAGTGTTGCTTGAGTTAGAAATCCCTTAAAATAAACAGAAGGCAAGAGGCGCTTGGCAAAATAGGAAAAGCTGGGAGAACAGTTACAGGTACAGGGTCTGAGGACTGTCTCAATTTACAATTTGTAAGCGTTCTTCCTATATACAAAATCTGGTGAGTTGTAAAAGTTTCCGGCGTACCATATATGGTGAGGAATGTTGGTTATTGCCTTTGGAGTCACAAATTAATTGTCTAATGGTTACCACAGGTGGGTCTCAACCTCGCGTGGACACTATGGGGTCGATTCCGATTCGGGCCGGAAAAAGCACCGACCGACTCGGATCCGGAAAAAATACCGACCGACACGTACCCGTGGCGCACGACACGCCAAGTACGATGCAAGGCGCGAAAAATCCGACCGACACGTAACGAAACCAAGTCGACCGACCGAGCCGCACGGAAAACAGCAATCCGGCCGGAAAAACACGCGAATCCAACCGACCGACACGCACCCGGAACAAATCCGACCGAAACGTACACGCTAACTCCAAACCGCAAAGTACGATGCAAGGCGCGAAAACCACGAGCGAGTCGGACGGAGGACAAGCCGTACGACCGACACGCATACAAAACCGAGCCGAAGCAACACAATACACCGCGACCGACGCGTATGCAGCATAGAAAACTGCACAAACACAGCGTGAACGAAACGGAGAACACCGTGCGAGACCAATGCAGGGTCCGACTCGGTCACACGAACGTTTCCAACATACACAAACAGCACAAAGGAAAAATCACCCAAAAAAAGGCCAAACAAGCAATTACCAAGCCAATAAATACTGGGGGGTGGGGACAGAGAACAAAGACACACCCACAACTCCACCTATATAAAGGACACAAATCACTACCATGAGCCTTTGCAAATGCCATTCCACTGCCAGCACCCAAGAGAAAGCAACCACACACCCACAGCTCATCCCTCACACAAGCCACACACCATCAGCACACCAACAAATACCTACCTCACATACACCCAGCAAAACACACACTCACACACCCTCACCTGCACACCAACACACACATCACTCACCATCACCACCCATCACCATGCCCCCCAAGAAGAATCACAAGTTCCTAGATTGTGAATTGGAAGTCCTGGTAGACGAGATCCTCAGGGTAGAGCCACAGCTGTTTGGCGCACTGGTCCAACAGACCCCCATCTCCCAGAAAACCAAGATGTGGGAGAGGATCATCAACAGGGTGAACGCACAATTACCATGTCTGCGCACAAAGACCGACATCCAGAACAGGTGGTATGACGTGCGCAGGAGGGTCCGGGAGCTGCTCAAGAAAGACTACCTCATCAGCCAATACACCGGCAGTGGCCCTCCTGCCAAGCCAGTATACCTCAGGCCCTGGGAGGAGAAGGTGCGGGCCATCCTTCCGCCAGTGAGCGTATATGGACTAGAGGACATCCCAGAGCCTGGTGAGTACACAACAAATGTACACAATATTCTGACACAAAACACACACACATCACTGTCAAGGGGAGAGTCAAACCATGCACTCATAGCAATTACACAGCAACCAGAACAGAATCATCCCAAAATGTGTATGTCAGTCAGATAAACACAACACATGCCATCAAAAAAGTTACATCCAACCGTGCCATCACATGTACAAACACAACTACAACTACAGCTAGGCAGTGGCACAAATAGAACTAACAAACACATCAATCAATCAATCAATCAATCAATCACGGCATTTATAGAGCGCGCTACTCACCCGGGAGGGTCTCAAGGCGCTGGGGAGGGGGTAAGTTACTGCTCGAACAGCCAGGTCTTGAGCTGCTTCCTGAAGGCGAGATGGTCCTGGGTTCGCCGAAGGTGAGTGGGGAGGAGTTCCAGGTCTTGGCCGCCAGGTAGGAGAAGGATCTTCCTCCGGCGGTGGTTCTGCGGATGCGTGGTACGGTGGCGAGGGCGTGGCTGGTTGATCGTAGCTGGCGTGTGGGCGTGTAGAAGGACATGCGGTCGTTGAGGTACTTTGGGCCCAGGTCGTGGAGGGCCTTGTGTGCGTGGGTGAGGAGTCTGAACGTGATTCTCTTGCTGACGGGGAGCCAGTGCAGGTCTTTCAGGTGTACGGTGATGTGGCTGTGTCGGGGGATGTCCAGGATGAGTCGTGCGGAGGCGTTCTGGATGCGCTGGAGTCTCTTTTGAAGTTTGGCTGTGGTTCCGGCGTAGAGGGTGTTCCCATAGTCCAGTCGGCTGGTGACGAGTGCCTGGGTGACGGTCTTCCTGGTTTCAGTGGGGATCCATCTGAAGATCTTGCGGAGCATGCGCAGGGTGTTGAAGCATGAAGATGAGACGGCGTTGACTTGTTTGGTCATTGATAGGGAGGAGTCCAGGATGAAGCCCAGGTTGCGTGCGTGGTCCGTTGGCTTGGGTGCGGTGCCCAGGGCCGGGGGCCACCAGGAGTCGTCCCAGGCGGAGGGTGATGAGCCCAGGATGAGGACTTCCGTCTTGTCTGAGTTCAGTTTAAGGCGGCTGTTCCTCATCCAGTCGGCGACGTCTCTCATCCCGTCGTGCAGGTTGGCTCTGGCGGTAGTGGGGTCGTTGGTGAGGGAGAGGATCAGCTGGGTGTCGTCGGCGTAGGAGATGATGTTGAGGTTGTGTCGGCGTGCGATGGCTGCGAGGGGCTCATGTAGACGTTGAAGAGGGTCGGGCTGAGTGAGGATCCTTGTGGAACGCCGCAGATGACTTCGGTGGCTTCGGATCTGAACGGGGAGAGGCGGACTCTCTGGGTTCTTCCGGCGAGGAACGAGATGATCCATTCCAGTGCTTTCTCTCGGATTCCGATGTTGCTGAGGCGCTTCACTAGGGTGCGGTGGCAGACGGTGTCGAACGCCGCGGAGAGGTCCAGGAGGATGAGGGCAGCTGTTTCCCCGTTGTCGGTTAGGGTTCTGATGTCGTCGGTGGCTGCGATAAGGGCGGTCTCGGTGCTGTGGTTGGCCCGAAACCCGGACTGCGAGGGGTCGAGGGATCCATTCGTCTCGAGGAAGGCGGCAAGCTGTCTGTTGACGGTCTTCTCGATGACTTTGGCCGGAAACGGAAGGAGCGAGATGGGGCGGTAGTTCTTGAGGTCGGTGGGGTCCGCCGTTGGTTTCTTCAGGAGGGCGGTAAGCTCGGCGTGCTTCCAGCTCTCCGGGAAGGTGGCGGTGCGGAAGGAGGAGTTGATGATGTCCCGGAGATGGGGTGCGATGGTGGCGTCGGCTTTGTTGAAGACGTGGTGTGGGCAGGGGTCGGTTGGTGATCCGGAGTGGATGGAGTTCATCGTGCGGGTGGTGTCTTCGGTGTTGATCGGGGTCCAGTTGCAGAGGGTGGTGGTGGCGGGCATTGGTTCGGCGGTAGGGTGCGTTGTTTGTGCGTTGAAGCTGTTGTGTATGTCGGTGATCTTGCGGTGGAAGAACGCGGAGAGTGAGTTGCAGAGAGTTACATCCAGACATGTAGCCACCACAACAACACCAACACACAGTGAAGACCACTCAAAGGAAGGAATTCTGTGTATGCTGGCCAAGTCTGGTTAGCCAATAGCATCATGGGAGTCGCAGTCACACATATTGCCCCCCCCACAACTGTCCCATCAACACCACCATGAACCATGCGCACATCACAGGGAGTGGAGAAGGACTCACAAAATGGCTGACACTGGCTACTGCTGTGGGGAGCACAAGGCCCTGCTGGCAACTGTGCACCAACAAACAGCAGGACACCACTGACTGACATCCTGAGAGACAACTTCCACTCCCTGCAATGCAAGCACGTTCCATGGTGGGATATCTGGCTGGCTGGGTGGGAAGGGGGACTTGCAGCACTGACTATAGTCACAAGCACCTCCCCTCACACACACCCCCCAACACAAACTCCACAGTACCCACCTGGTAGAATGCAATGCCCTCCATCCTAACACAAGATCCCACAAAGAACCACCACCCTGGGTTATGTTGTGTGAAGCACAGGGACACTCTTGGGACTCTTAGCCAAACAACTGCCAGGACAACACTCCCAGCCATCCTGTCAGCACAGCCAGCCCACCCCACAGGGAAGCAGAGTCAAAAGGAAGGAAGCATGGGCATGCTGGGAAGGGGGTGGAGGCAATAGCATGATGGGAGTCGTAGTCACTGATATTGGTCACCCCCACAACTGTCCCATCAACACCACCCTGAACCATGCTCACATCACAGGGAGTGGAGAAGGACTCACAAGATGGCTGACACTGGCTACTGCTGTGGGGAGCACAAGGCCCTGCTGGCAACTGTGCACCAACAAACAGCAGGACACCACTGACTGACATCCTGAGAGACAACTTCCACTCCCTGCAATGCAAGCACGTTCCATGGTGGGATATCTGGCTGGCTGGGTGGGAAGGGGGACTTGCAGCACTGACTATAGTCACAAGCACCTCCCCTCACACACACACCCCAACACAAACTCCACAGTACCCACCTGGTAGTATGCAATGCCCTCCATCCCAACACAAGATCCCACAAAGAACCACCACCCTGGGTTATGTTGTGTGAAGCACAGGGACACTCTTGGGACTCTTAGCCAAACAACTGCCAGGACAACACTCCCAGCCATCCTGTCAGCACAGCCAGCCCACCCCACAGGGAAGCAGAGTCAAAAGGAAGGAAGCATGGGCATGCTGGGAAGGGGGTGGAGGCAATAGCATGATGGGAGTCGTAGTCACTGATATTGGTCACCCCCACAACTGTCCCATCAACACCACCCTGAACCATGCTCACATCACAGGGAGTGGAGAAGGACTCACAAGATGGCTGACACTGGCTACTGCTGTGGGGAGCACAAGGCCCTGCTGGCAAATGTGCACCAACAAACAGCAGGACACCACTGACTGACATCCTGAGAGACAACTTCCACTCCCTGCAATGCAAGCACATCCCATGGTGGGATATCTGGCTGGCTGGGTGGGAAGGGGGACTTGCAGCACTGACTATAGTCACAAGCACCTCCCCTCACACACACCCCCAACACAAACTCCACAGTACCCACCTGGTAGAATGCAATGCCCTCCATCCTAACACAAGATCCCACAAAGAACCACCACCCTGGGTTATGTTGTGTGAAGCACAGGGACACTCTTGGGACTCTTAGCCAAACAACTGCCAGGACAACACTCCCAGCCATCCTGTCAGCACAGCCAGCCCACCCCACAGGGAAGCAGAGTCAAAAGGAAGGAAGCATGGGCATGCTGGGAAGGGGTGGAGGCAATAGCATGATGGGAGTCGTAGTCACTGATATTGGTCACCCCCACAACTGTCCCATCAACACCACCCTGAACCATGCTCACATCACAGGGAGTGGAGAAGGACTCACAAGATGGCGGACACTGGCTACTGCTGTGGGGAGCACAAGGCCCTGCTGGCAACTGTGCACCAACAAACAGCAGGACACCACTGACTGACATCCTGAGAGACAACTTACACTCCCTGCAACGCAAGCACGTTCCATGGTGGGATAACTGACTGGCTGGGTGGGTGGGAAGGAGGTCCGGCTGCCAACCAAACACAACCAATGCAGACCATGTTCACACCCCAGAAAATACATAGAAATGCCCAAATAATGCAGGACAATGTGCCACACCAATATCAACCCCTGACTGTGACGACTCAGGACAATGCAATGTACAGGCCCGCACCCAGAGGCACAGTCACAACTGTCATGTGTGTCAACCATTGATGCCTGCAGAAACATGACATACATTGTTTGTGTCTCCCAAAAACAGGTGATGATGGGGACACAGCAGCAGACGCTGAGGAGTCCCAGTCCCAGGCTCAAGAGGATGCCGAGCTCACTGGCGTCGTACAGCCTCTGTCCTCCTCGGACGATGAAGAACAACCTGGCACATCCGGTGCAAGTCAACATGCAGCACCAGCAGGACCACCAGCTGCAGCACCAGCAGGACCACCAGCTGCACCCCCTGCACCCACCCCTCCAACGACTGTCACCACGAATACCATCCCTGCCGACATGGACAGAATAAGGAGCAACACCAGCACAGTGACCCTGGACCAACCTGGGGCCATGGCCACCACCACCACCACCAACCCCCAAGGTGGACCAGGGTTATCTGTGCGTGCCACTGCACACACTGCACATGTCAGCAGGGGTGGTGGGAGGGTGGGAGACAGAGGTCGCTGCTTGCAGACGTTGCTGGTGTGCATGATGACCCACAACTGGTACGCATAGCTGATGCGTACCAGTCCAGCACCGGAGAGCTCAGCCAGGTAGTGGGGCTCCTCAGAGACATTAAACAGCAGCAGGCTGCCCATCATGCCCGCTTGGACTCCCACATGTCCCACGTGGAGTCACACATGTCCCGTGTGGACTCACACATGTCCCGCGTGGAGTCCAAGTGGGATGCACTGCATGAGATGACGGCGGTGCACAGGGACATTTTACAATGCCTCCGCCAGATGAACAGCAACCAGTCCACACCTCCCTGTGTGCCAACAACATCTGGTGCCGAACAAACTGCAACTGCCACAGGGAGGGAGGAGGACTCTGGCGGAGAGTCCCCTGCACCGCAGCAGCCTGCACTTGAGGGCCCAACCCCCAAGAAGAGGGGTCGTCCGAGGAGGGAAAAGTGAGAGGCCGATGGCCAAGCGCAACTCCCAGGAAGCCTGAACCTGTTCTGGATGTTCGCCTTTGTGCACAGACTGTTCACCCTGTTGACGGCAACACTACTCCCACACATTGCATGGGGAGTACAAGTTGGACCAATGTGTCAGACAACTGTGGCCCCGATACTGGGGATCCTGTCTACCCGGACTTTCAATTCACCTAGGAACTTGGGATTGCAAGATTCATGTACAGCACAACCCATCCTATGCACTATTAACACAAATGTATCACAATAAACACACTAATACACCATACTTGCCTCTGTCGTGATTCCAACGTGGGTGCTGTTATGGGGATGATGAACTGCAAAATTACACTGTGTATGCGAACTGCAACAGCAAGGACAACACAGGCATGTGAGTACAGGAAACGTGACACACATGAGGAGACACACCACCAGGGCTACACGACACATACACACCTAGGCCATCTGACTCATTGCCTACACTGATGTTGCCAGGGAAGACGGTGCAATGCACAGACACCACACCCATTCCCAGTTGTAGTCAAGTAGCCCACAGGTGCAGTAAGCAAATGGCAGTCAAATATGTGACCACAGACAACGCACATCACAAAGTGAAGCACAGGTTTATTACACAGTTGCAACATGCCGTAACCACTACAGATGCAAGGTAACCCCACCTGGCAGCGGGCACACAGTCAACAACTGTAGACGGAAGGAAGTCCATGGGTGTGGCGCACATCACCTGTAGGGACACAACAGCTACCAGCCTGGATGTGCAATCACGTCGTCGGTGGACACAGTTGACCAAACGAATCTGAAAGTACCCTGTGAAGGACAGAAATGACACACAGTCAAAAGCAATGGAGTACAGGACAGAACAGCAAAACACATGCACAATACATGTTACAAGATACCCACCCAGAACCAAGTTAGCATGTCAACACTGTTGGGGAGTACAGCCCACCTGTTAGCACACATCGCAACACACATCCAGTCAAGTGGCCCATGGACACACTCCCACAGCACCAGAGCACCACCCACACATCATGCCAACTCACATCATTGACATGACACCTCAGGATACTCACATTCAGCTAAAGAAGTTGGTGATGAGCTGTGTGCGGACATCACCATCACCATCATCATCATCATCATCGTCACTGGCATCGTGGTCCAGGCCAGGATCCTCCACAGGTGGCGGATGTTGGTCATTGTCATCCTGGATGAGAGGCAACTCCTTCCGCACTGCCAGGTTGTGGAGCATGCAGCAGACGATGATAATCTTGCACACTTTCGCAGGGGCATATGGGAGGGACCCTCCGGTCTTGTCCAGGCAGCGGAAGCGGCTCTTCAGGAGACCAAAGGTCCGCTCAATCACTCTCCTGGTCCGACCATGTGCCTCATTGTAGCGCATCTGGGCAGGTGTCACAGGGTTCCTGAGGGGTGTCAGCAACCACGGCATGTTGGGGTATCCCGAGTCACCTACGGACAGACAAGTGCACATTAGCTGACTTGGAACAGTGGGCGGAATACTACAGATCAGATCACACACAATGGCACAAAGTCAGTACACACCGACAAGCCAGGCACGCTGGTTCTGCATCTGTGCCATCATCCTGGGGATGCGACTACTCCTCATCACAAAGGCATCGTGTGCTGAACCAGGGAAACGGGCACACACGTGTGTGATGGTCATGTCTGCAAGACACACCACCAGTGCATTGACCGAGTGGTAGTGCTTGCGGTTCCTGTAGGCCTGCTCCTGGGCCTGTGGTGGTACCAAAGCCACATGTGTCCCATCAATGGAGCCAATTACATGCGGCATCCTCCCCAGGGCATAAAAGTCACTCTTCACGTCAGTGAGTCAGTCGCAGTCTAGGGAAATAGATGTACCGGTTCAGGAAGAGCAACATTGCCGCCAAAACATCGCGGAGCACACGGCTGAACATGGTCTGTGACATCCCACCAGCAGTCGCCACAGTATGTTGGAAGGTACCAGTGGCAAAGAAGTGTAGGGCTGCCATCACCTTCACCTTGGGGGTCAGCGCTGTAGGATACGGCCGGCCAGGCTGCAAATGTGGGGACAACTGCACTGCCAAATCCTCAATCAGCTGCCTGGTGAAGCGGTACCGTCGGATGCTGTCCCGTTCCACCATCGTTGCCAGGTCTGGGAATGGCCGATGGACAGCAGGAGCCCTGCAGTGCAGAGGAGAAGTAAGCAAGATTGTCAGTCACCCCACATATGCGGCATTGAACACACTCAAGATCCCAACATACATCATTATGAGGCACAACTACATGAAGTGTGCAGTACCGGAAGGACATGTATGGTACATACATGGCCAACATCTGTCAACACGGTCCAACAGGTGGCATCAATTAGTCCCAGGTTGGCCCATTGGATATCATGAGGCCGTGTCACAGTTCCCATCTCCTGCTGCCGTGTCACAATAACCCCCCACAGGGACATGTGAGGACAGATGTGCCCCAGGCACCACAGCTCAACGACAGGTACATTCCCAGGGACCCTGTAATGCCACATGGACACTGGCATTACATGGAGTATCATGTATACACCACAGCAAAACAACCATGACCCCCACAGGTAGTGGCCCCACTTGCCACGGCAGGACAGACATGGACGTCTGTGACACACACGCACAACATCAGAGTCCATGCACACACAACGTGGATGTGGAGACTGTCTCCCATTGTGCACATGAAATCAGAGACATTGTAAACACCACATGCACAAAGACTGTGGAGGACCATCACTATTGTGCCACTGGGACACCCTGGCTCAAACATACCGTCCCACATGGGACTCACGGGGTATGTGACATGACATACACATACACCACTGTGAAATGTGACCATGGCACATGCACAGATATGAACAGTTGCACATCACAGTGGTCACGTACACGTAACACCCAGGATCCTGTCCCCATGAACACGTGCACAGCCTGGGGGTGGCTGCCCACAGGTGACACCCACAGGACAACATGTACACCAACATACACACAATAGGAAATGCAGCCTTACATGCCTTATGATAAAGTTTGGACAGGCTGTCGTGTGGTAGGTGTGCCCCTCACTCCCTGGGAGCTATCTGTGGCTGGCATATGTCCATCTGAGACAGGCATGCTGACATATGCCAGTCACATGTACAGTGATGCGTTGAACTGCAATGGACCGATCGGTGCCTCCGGCCGGCCCAGTGCTTTCAATGTGTGCGGGTACGCGTTGTACCCCTGTGCGCGTTGAACAGCAATGGACCGATCGGTGCCTCCGGCCGGCCCATTGCTTTCAATGTGTGCGGGTACGCGTTGTACCCCTGTGCGCGTTGAACTGCAATGGACCGATCGGTGCCTCCGGCCCGGCCCATTGATTTCAATGTGTGCGGGTGCGCGTTGTACCCCTGTGCGCGTTGAACTGCAATGGACCGATCGGTGCCTCCGGCCGGCCCATTGCTTTCAATGTGTGCGGGTACGCGTTGTACCCCTGTGCGCGTTGAACTGCAATGGACCGATCGGTGCCTCCGGCCGGCCCATTGCTTTCAATGTGTGCGGGTACGCGTTGTACCCCTGTGCGCGTTGTACCGCAATGGACCGATCGGTGCGCACCCATTGACAATGGGCTTGCCTGGCAACGGACGCGTTTTCGAATTTCGAGCGAGTCGGTTGCTGGAAAATCAGTTGGTCACCCACAACAATGTTGCAAAATCATGTATGTCATGAAGTTGAAGATTTGAAGGATGCTGTGGGCGTGTTTTGGTGCTGCTATTCCATGGATTGGCCAGATTCAGAAGATGCAAACGACTTGGACCTATCACTTTGGACACAAGGGACAGTATCTGCCTCTCCAGCACATATATATTGCTGGCTGTTCCCCTGAGAGCCCACTTGCCTGCACTACATGCTCCAAGTCGACATCTGCCACTGCACTGCTGCTGTCTCTGCCCCTCTGGACCCTGCAATGGCACGTACTGTGGAGAGAGCCCCAGCCTTCAGCCTTGAAGAGAACCAGGCCCTGCTGGACAGCCTACTTCCACAGTACAGCAAGCTGTATGGGACACCAGGGGATGGGGTGAGTGTTCTGTGCACTGCCTTTCTGAATGTGCATTTTGTCTGACTAGCAAGGCTGAGAGTCTGCACGCCACTGGCTAGCAGGCTCACTGAGTAGTTGTCACCCCCCATAGTGTGTAGTGACTTGCACTGGACAGGTATGGTGCAGTGACAGTGCATTTGAACATGGTTTTACTTCCCATGCAATGATACCATGTAGTGACGTCTGGCAAACTGTCCATGGTCAGCTTTGCACTGCCTGTGTACA